>MU914719.1:0-15793 GCA_036418165.1 Cooperia oncophora
CTGAGGCAAGGCGAGGGCTATGTTGTCAAGTGGCCGCTTACCACGCCCACGGTCCGGGGTCGAATCCCGGATCAGCTCCTGCCCAGACCAACTGAGCCTTCTACCCTCCCGGAACGATACCTTCATCAGAATCTTCTGGTAGGTAAAAACTTTGGCTTGCACATCAGCTGCCTCCGGAAATCATCCAGGCCACATCGCATTCAATAACACACTACTGAATAAGTAGAATGCGTGCCGCATCCCACAAAGAGATTGATCAACGGCTACTACTTTATCCTTTCCTTCATACTCTGAGGCACAGTCCATGCTGATCGTGTGGGCGGAGCTGGGTCCACTGTTGCCTTCCACCATTATCTGTTTCTCATAATATATTGTACTGTTAGTGGCTTACTATAGGCTTTGTTGATTCCATGCAATTGAAAGTCTGCAGAACGCCGTCACGGTGATGGAGAGGGCGTGGCTGTGTGCTACACATGGAGGTGATGGCCGCTGCGCTCTAAACGAATTTCGTCATTCAGGGACAACTGTCATCGTTTCTTTTTTCAGCACAAGGCAGAATGACCGTCGTGTCGATTGATAATATCGCACGGAGATCCTGCGTCATGTTCAAATGAAGTACAGTCACGACCTCCTCTGGGATATGGAGTGTACATATACTCCTTATCCCTGAGCCAGAGTAGGCGTGGCATTTGAACATGGCACGGAACTGGTTACTCGTGGAATATTCCAGTCTGGGACAACTGTCATCTTGTTCTGTGTTGGACAGAGACACGACAACAATTGTGTCAAGATGAAAATATCTCACCAGAAGCATAGACACCTTCAGGTTAAGTTGAAGCATGCAGCCACGCCTACCCGATCTCAGGGATTTCGAGTATACGTGTTCATAATGGGTACAGTGCCAACAAAATTGAATAATACGCAGTGCAATAATTGCCGATTCGATTCAATCAGTTAGTGATAGTGGTGCAAACACTAAAGTATCACTAAAATAAAAATAAAATGTGAGAAGTACAAACTGATGAAATTAAAAGCGCATTCTGCTCACCGAGTCACACAACGTAATAACCGGAGTATCGTTTCGAACCTTAATGAACATGGTAATCGGAGCTGCATGTACTCTACCTTAAACAGACTGCCTGGGACAGTTCGGAGTGGCAGGCAGAGACGCGACTATGCCGCGTCAAGTTTTGTTAGGCAGCGTTCAGACTCCGCAATGACGCGCTGTAACGCGCGTCGACGCGCTCCACTAAGTGCGCTCATAAGCTATAGACTGAAAGCACGGGAATCAATAGGATGCATCGGTGCCGGCCGGTCTTATAAGGGAAGTTATGATAACAGGAGGCACGGCGTCACACACTCTGGTACCCTCCTAATCTTCTGTAAACTTCAAACGCTAGCGGCCAGTACCGATCGATACCAATGTGATAAGGCATGACAAGGCACCCTCCTGTTCCCCATACCCTCTCGAATCGCGTCTAAGCTTGGAGCACTCCTGTAGCTGTAGCGCGTCGAAGCGCATTAGGCTGCGTCATACTTTCGTACAGGACCACCAGCATGCACCAACGGTTGACCAGCATCCACCAGCGTCCGCCAGCGACCATCAGCGTCTACCAGCGATCGGGAGTGCGGTATTCTGTAGTAGTACAATGCGGTTGCACACAACCCACAATTTCATGACGCCTAATTCCAGCAGTCTCCTTCCTCCTACTTCCCCATGCTCCTCCTCCAGTCTGATTCCTTCCTATTTTCCCCCATACTCTCCACTCCTTGTCGCTAATGGAAGCTGGTAAAGGCTAGGTTGGTATCCATAATTTCCTAGTCCCTCGAGACGCTGATGGACGCTGGTGGACACTGGTGGACATTGGTAGACGCTTGTAGTCGCTGCCCTTCGCTGAATCGACATCTACACATTTTTGGTCGCTGACGCCGATGGCGCTCGAAACGCAGATGGTCGCTGGTGGAAGCTGCCGCAAAGTATGAACGCAGCCTTACAGTCATCGCGAAATCTAAACGCTGCTTTCTCGGAGCCTCGGTAAGGGTATTTGCACCATTTTTCTGTTCCGAAAAGGGCATAGGCAAGCACGTACGACGTGGCTTAGTGTCCCGCCGCGACAAAGTCATAATTTTGAAATAAAAGGATCTATACAGTTTACCGAAATTGCGGGGAGAAGAGGGAGCTCCAGAATGAGCGGGGAGACGCAAATTCTGCTCTACATCGACAACCGTCTGGCAGCAGTGCTGCACAGGTGATGTTGTGTGCGTTCGCGATACCAACGCATTTAGCTTTACGCGCAGTTTTGGGGTACTGTATGCCCCTTTATCCTAAATAATCATGTCCAGCAGCGTGAGCATCGCCAACTACCTTTACATTGAGTGTAAAAATTCCCTAGCCTATGAGCAAGCAAGAAATGAACAGAGATCTCCTGAACTCCGATCATAAAGAGTTCTACCGTAACCCGTCGCCGTAACAAGTGAGCACAGTGATCAGCTAGCTATTTGGTTCGCCCGAAAAGAAAACTGGAATAGCTTTTAGAGAGCGATCTATGTTAGTATCCTCTCTGTGTTATAAAAGAATAGCGTACGAGACATTGCGGCTAGTTCCAATCCGGGGAGACTTACTAAGCCCCGAAGCTAATCGGATACGATTATCAGCTAAGTGCGGCGGCGTTCCTTCGATTGCTCCATCCAATCCGTTCACCCATCGGTCATCTCTTGTCGGTCGTGAAGCTCAATTGCGACACTCTTACTAATAGCATGATTAGCTAGCTAGCTAATTCCCTTCCTAATCGAGTAATCTAGCAACGTTCAAAAATAGATAATTTAAAAGATGACGACGTAACTGAGTAATTGGTAAGAGTAGTAAGTCACGTGATGAAATTTTTCAGAAGAACTTTGGTGTCAAAAAAACTTATAACGGCACAAAAACAGGTTCCAGGCCACGAGCAGTTCAGTGCTCATTTCACCGGTACCTACCTGGTCAACCAAATTTCTTTGGTGGTAACATAATACTAAAACGGATAAAGGAAAAGTCTTCGCCTTCGATCAATCCCTTTGTGGGATGCGGCACGCATTCTACTTCCATTCAGAATCGTAGTGGCTTATTGAATGCGATGTGGCCCATACAATACTTGCGGGGGGGGGGGCAGCCGTTATGCAACAAGTCGTCCTTATCCCCCAGACGATGAGGGTCCAACTGACCGTTCCCTAGAAGGTTTTGGTCGAAAGTCGACCTGGGTTCAAACCCAGGACCGCGCGAGTGGTGAGCGACCGCATCACCTCCGCCTCAACATAGTATTATAACACTGATATTAATATTATAGATATTATTGTAGTCGCTATGGACGGGGGCTTTCGTACATTCCTGCTAACGCTGTAAAATATCGCATAATTATCTAAAGTCTTGTAAACTAATAGAAACGATGAAAGGGTAGCAGCCTGATTCAAAAACCATTCTTCATATTTTTTTCGGTTGGGCAGTACTGAAAGTTCTGAAAGGTGCGAAGAAGCGATCCATGGAAATGAGATGCGGAATCACCTCAGAGGGGGTCATTTAAACATTTATTTGCGCATGCCTAAAGCTACCGTTAAGACAAAAAACTTTTCTCTAAGGCCACATAATGGGTAAGCTCAAAGCGGTAGGTGAACCGCGTCAAATTATGGCCGATTCTGTTAAAGATTTGCAGGATCCAGTGAAGCGTCCTTCAGATGTCGCCTACAGGGGCTTCGGTGATTTCTGCTTAAAGCTTTTTTGAAAAGAGTGTGCTAGGTAACCTACTCCGAAAAGAAATCGTCTGTAATTTCTCTGTCTTAAATGTCCTGGGTGGTTTGCTGGCGCGACATAGAAGTTGCTACCATATTGCACCTAGATAAGCAAGGGCCTTTGAAAGGACCGTGATATATTTACAGGTGCCAAATGTGTCACTATTAGCGACATAGTGCCCACTTCAACCTCCCATTAATCTCAGCATCGTACAAGGTGTTGTCTGATAAGCTGCTGTAGCCGGAACCAACTGTACCAAGGTGTTAAAATCTTGGTCATTTTATCCAGCTTAGGTTTCGGCTTTATCGCCTTTATCAGAACCTGCAAGCCAAAGATCAAAGTGGACTGCCCCTGAATAACATCACTTCGTACATGGGAATAGATCGCCTTATTAGGCTAGAGGCGTTCGGAAACCTGTGCTCGATTCGCGCTATTATATACTGTGGGTAAGCTCCTAGTTGGTGCTACTACCTCTGTAAGAAAAGGGCCTGTCCAGAAATTTGACATTTCAAGTAACAGGACCAGGCTTCATGGACAATGTTTTATAATGAAAAATGGAAAAATGAAATTCTCAACATCAAGATAACTACAACTAAGAGGCAGACTTCGCGATGAGCCAGCGAAAAGTTTGCAGGTAGCGGGGGCACAAAGAGACGTGTAATGAGTCACGTTGATTCAATCCGTAATGGAAAAAAGAGTGAACTGTCAAGAACGCCCTCTAAATAAAGGCCCTTACTTGTGCCAGGCAGGAGGCAAAAAACCGGGTGAGAGGTCAGACAAAACAGCGAGAGAGCATGCAAACGATTGAGACAGCAGACAAGACATCTATCAAATTGGGAGGAGTCACTTGAGCAATCTTGTACCTTACCGCCACCATCCTTAATACTCTCTCCGTTAAACTTATACATGATTGTTCGTTACGCTTCACATTACCTCTCCCTACGAAGAGCTTAGATAATTTTAGGTAATAGTGGGCTCCGCTTTGAGAGAAAGAACGTCTGCGCTAAATTCCGATAACCCGAACGTTGACTGATTAGGGAACGTTTGCAGTATTTGTTTACACACACGTGATAAAGACAGCGACTGCAACAGGTCTGCAATAAGCCGTTGATTGATGATCGTAATTGGCAACAACAAAACACGAATCACACGCTACCATATCTTGTCTTGGAGTGATAAAAAAGCTCTGAACGTTCTCAACGGGTAAAGAGAGCAACAAAAAGCCGTCTCTGTTTGGTTTCTTTAAAGATCTCTGTATTATGGGTTTACAACAGAACATGTTGAAGGAAAACCTTCAACCTTCTCGGCCTTTTACACACACCCGCTGTAAAAGGGAAATTGCCTATATGAGATCTCTGAAAACTATAAAAATCCAGAACAGCGGGAGACAAGGGGGGGGGGAGCATTGGATAGATTGTCCACCAAGGACCAACTAGCCTGGTGAGAAATCTATTTTCGGGAAGCACCGCTAACCTTGAGCTATAATCTTCTCCGGGCGTTCATATCGGTATTTCGAAGGCGAAGTGAAGTTTACATACACAACAAAGTGATAGACTAGAGCCAGAATCTAACTTGTTTGTGGATGTGGTTTGTTTGAAGGATATGCTTATGATATTATGCTTTACAAACTGGCTTTTTGTCTACCACTGCCACGGAACGTTTGCCAAATGAAGAGTGGATTGGAACTATTGAAATGGGCCTTGTCACTTCCTTTAAGCATTGTGGAAGACGAACAATTCAACGAAAATGTTAGGTGGAAGCAAGTGGTAAAATGCTAAGAGGAGGTGACAAGGCCGAGTCAAAGGAAGTCAAAGGAACGTCCATCCATCAGAAAAGTACGCGGCCGGACGAGAGAATGAAATGGAAGCTCCACTGTCACTTGCGGTGTCACAGAGTAAGGAATCAGCTGACTGGGCTCGTTCCAACACGTGGCTTTTTTACCTTGTTCTCTCACAGTTTCTCTAGGATTACAACCTCAGGAGCGTTTCAGTTCGTTCGTTACTCTCCTCCATAACCCGCAACTTCTCGCCTATATTTCAACACCACTGGTTAGGCTTCATATCGCACAAACACCTCTGAAGATGCTACGCCTTGATTCACCCCCCCCCCAACCGCCCCAAACGATTTCACTTAAACAAGTGCATAACAGCTTGAGATGGCCATATTCTTGGACACTTCGCTACGGGGCATTGTCACTTTGCTCTCACTAGTTCCAGTTTACATAGTCACTTTGTGGTGCAATCTGAACTCATGTAAAGCTGGAGCAACTCGTGGTTGGGCCATCATGGTAAACCTTTCAACGGAAGAGAGGTTGTCCAGATGTCGACACTTGGAACTGTCAAGAGTACAAAATGCTCTCGGTACAACTGCCCCGTTTCTCTTTGGCCATAAATAAAAAGCTCAGAATGCTTTGAACGGAAGCCACAGACACTTGCAGTACATCATGATACCAGCGGTTGTGAAGACTGAAGAAAGCGGCGCAACTTCTAGCAAAAGGTCATGCTAAGCCTTGGGTATCAAGGATAGAGGGGCTGTCTTATCTGCAACATTTACACCTAGCAGTCCCCAAGTTCTATAGTGAGCGGAGATGAAAGCACATGTGTGGAGGCCTTTTGTTTCAGTGCGAACATTTCTTCCATATTCTGCGGTTATTTTGTGGCGGAGTTAGGTATACTCGAATCCCTGAGATCAGTAGGCGTGGTCACCTTTTCACACCTAAACTAAGGCGCCTGGCTGCTATGAGATATCTTCATCTTGAGAAAACATTGTGTCGGTCTCTGTGTCCAACAGACAAGATCACGTTGTTGCGACGGACAACACCATTTCCTTGCCATGTACAAATGCCGATCACGCCTAATCGGCTCAGGAAAGAGTATAGAATGTTCCAACTCGATACCTGAAAAAGCCCATTACCAAATACCTTCATATATGTGGCCGAAACAAAACAGTAACCAAAAACACTGTAACCTGAACCTCATCCCCTCGTCGCTCAGCGCTATACTGCACCATCACGCATTCTTTTTTCAAATCATGGCATTTCAAATACATCATGAGCACGACGGTGTGGACTATCCCACAGCCGACAATTACATGGCGAGCTCGTAAAATAGCATCTCATTGGCGTTTTCCTCCTATCCATTTTCGCGAAAGAGCTTGTTTTTGCCGAGAGGATTGATGGTAGGCTCAACTCCCGCGCAACATGGACTATCACCTAGGACCGACTTTGACACGAATAAGGTAAAGAACCTGTCAATAAGGATGGTGCACCCATAGGAAATCTTGGAGCAGCCTTCGCACCCAATAACTGCGACTCGAGTGGCAATCATTATTGGAAAAGGCAACGCTTCGCGCTTCAATCCACTTTGCTATTGAGCCGTTTCGTTTGCAAGGCCATGATTATAGTTTATGGAGCTTAATCGCTTGACATTTAACTTACATAACATACTTAACTGACAAACCCAGAGATGTTTTTACCTACGATTAGACCCCAGGTCGTAGCCAGCCTTCACCCATTCTCTTCGGACAATGTTGCACAACCTCATAACTGGCATATGACTGTCTTGAAGGTGCTTGTGGACTAGATGGTCATAGAAACATCGAAGTGCAGCGAGGACGGAAGGAGGGATCACGTGCGTGGCATTCCCTTCAGGACCAAATTAATTCAATGTGGCAATACTGCCGTCTGCCAAGTCAATTAAGTGACAAACTCTTACTAGTTGCCCGCCAAACATTATCGGAATCCGAACATCTCTTACATTGAACCTTCATAACCAAGTTGTTAATGGATTAATCTCATTGAAAACCCATGTTATTTTCGATGAATCGTGTGAACTCTGCCAGTACATCTACGCTGATTCCAAGGTAGTAGCTTCATAACACTAAAACGCTAAATCATGTTGAAAGTCTGATGTGTTTACAGGAATGAAACACACAGTGCAGCTTGATTGTTCAGTATAATCAAGTTAAGTGGGATAACTAGCGTAAGTGTTCCAGATGTCCGAAAACGACTAGCCAAATCTGATGGAACCAAGTGCCCTCGTGATCTACGACCATGACTAATACAAAGAAAAGAAAAGCAGAACTGCTCCTATTAAAATCCCCGAAAGTATGGTTATGAAACTATTGAACCCTTCACTGCCTCAACATCAAAGGGGTTCTCGAATTCACGCCAAAGTCAATCCGAAATTTTCTTTTCTGGCATTTTGACAACGCACATCCCCTAGGGTTTCCCCGACGTTTACGTCTCAAAACAACACATTTATTGAGCAGGAATGGTCACTTCCGAGGCTGTTAAAGCGCCATGCCACAAGATAAACTTGCATGGGCCTGGTGCCCCTGACACGCACTAACAGGTGACGCTTCATCGAATTTGCGATCAAGGGGTCCAGTGTGGAACATGATCGAGTATGAAACCAGCGCTTGTAGCTTGGCACTCAGGATTACCTAATTAAGCACGAACGCTATAAAGCCGTTATAAGTGACATCAAACTACACTCTGCGATGCAAATTCACAACCCCGAACTTCCTCTCCGCGAAAGAAAATTTCGGATCAAAAATATGCCTATCAACAGAGGGCGTGGAAGGGTAAATGCAGTCCCGTTTTGAAGAGTTTGCCGCGAAAGCGTAAACAAGCAGAGCACAAGCTACCAGAGAGCGAACTGTGCTGAGGCATGTCGGCGAAGAAAGAAACGAATTTCAGAAGAAAAAATCCAGCTGGGGTAATACACTTATCCTAGTGCGAATTGATGGGCGAGGTGGTACAGAGAGAGACTAACAACGAAAAAACACCGAGAATTGTCCATTTCATATGAGCCGGTCCGAGAACCCGCCGCAACTCAGTGTCAAAAGCTTATCCCAAGCTTTAAAGGCGGGGGCATGAGCCCAGGCGGGATGACGGGCCTGGGGGTCGCTTGAAGGCAATCGCATCTTCCGTGCTGTTCCTTTTCCTCTGTACATTGCAGGCTTCTTCCTGATGGACCTGCTCACTTCTTTCAAGTGCAACGGAACCCTGCTGTGCATACTTACACGAACATTACAGTTGGGCACAAGAAAGCAACACCAGTACGAGTGAACCAGCGAAAATGCGCCCATGAAGCCGAACTGCCTCTCGATTGCGTTACCAGTTACGCCACCACGACTGTCTATCCTCTTATGGTTAGCTCAGTGACTTTTGTGCTGTAAAGCACTACTTTTGGAACTTTGGCACACTTCGGCAGATTTAACATCATAATCCTGTTAGCCAACAGCGTCAGTGATGATCCTGATTAGCTGAGTACTTTCTCGTATTGGTCAAGAACTTTGCCAAACCCAGCACTCGGATAAAAAAAAGGTGTAAATTCTAGATAGGCTGCGCCAACATTCACGCCGCTGCGAGACGGTCAAGAGGATCCGACAAGCGGTGTGGCAATGCGCGATTGCAACCAACGATTAACTCTAATAGCGCTGGGATTAACAATTCAACTAGACGAAATATCCTGCATAGAAGTCGATTATCCGCAGAGTCGCGTAGGACGTGCAATTCAGGTGCATGGGCAAATGAAGGGACTGCTGATGTCTTCATACCGAGACAACTGGCCATCTTGGTCTATGTGGAGCCAGAGACGTGACCATCGATGTCTCATAAATAAAAATATCTCACCAAAACCACGCGCAGCCACCCGCCACGTTAGTTGACGATTACGCGTCAGCACGCCTAACTTAGAGATTCGTGGTATCCGCGCTACGCTGCTCGGATGTCGACCGCATCGCTCGCCCAAGCAGGTAATCCGTGATGGACCCAAAAATCCACCAAAGCCTTCCCTGTCCTCGTCACTACTGCTGAGGTCACGATATCGAACCTTGAGTCCATTAGCTAATCATAAATGACCACTGGAATATCGGGATCGTAACACGCGCAAGCCGAAATCCAGAGGAACAGGTTCTCCAGTGATTTCACTGAACACGATTTTCGCATTTCAGAACAGAACACAATGAACTTCAATGTTCGGCGACTGCGCCGTAAGAAATTTGATATTGCATATTTTCTCTGGAATACATTGCACCCATCACGTGAAGAGTTCTCTTGAACTGAAGGACAAGTCATCGGGCAACAAAACAACAAGTTTGACCCTAATTAGATCTGTTAATTTGTTCTATTTTTCAAAGACCACCCACTAATAGGCGAGAAACGATTATTTCTCATTAGTTCGGCACAATATTGCATCATTTTGGTTACTCGGCAAAATCGACAAAGTCATCGAGAACATTCGAAGAACTCGAAGGTTACCTACATGACTCACAAAACGTTAATGTATGCCTGAGAGTGAGAGAGAACAGGTTGTAGGGCTAGTGCCAACCCCCTATCGGCGCGCCACTATAAAGGAGAACTTCTAACACACAGAAACAGCCGATTTCGTTGATCATTAGTCGTCTTGAACACTCTTCAATTATGCTTGAAGATCATTTCTACCTTCAGAATTCCTTCTCCTCTCCTTTTTCCTCTTTTAAGCGAAATATTCGCCCAAATCATATGCTCAACCAAAATAGAAGGTGTTCAAGCTTCTAAGCGGCTTGCTCGACCAAGTAATGCAAAAATATGAATGAAATCCCGAAAAGTTGCTAGCCTGAGGAACTTTCAGAGAAATTAACTCAATTTTGAGTAAGTGACATCACATGATTGCGTGGGTTCAAACCCCGGACCATGCCATATTAATGAAAACCGAAAAGTCCATCAGTCCGGGAATACGACTCTCTGGCTGGCATCGGTTTCATCTAGCACTATGGAATGCCATTCCCTGGATAATGACTGCCTGTGCAAGCTATTGTATTAGCTGAGTGCTCATTCAAACACTGCAACAATGCCAAGAGGAAGTTGACTGCATGGCACATATCAGAAAGATCATCAAGGTAGAGCTCCTTACTCTACACCATACCCTATTCTATTTACATACCGCTACCCAAAAATATGTCAGGGATGAAACATATCTAGGTGCGTTCAGCCTGGTGGGGGCATTTTGCTGGTTCCCATCGATCCTGTAAAGCTATGCGCCCAGGTCTTACTATAGTGTGACATGTAATTGTTGAGAAAAAGAAAGGAACTAGCGAAAGTGCAAAGTGCCCATCCCAAACCGATCAGCGCCCGCAACTATTCTAATATTCAAGTTACTAAGCTAAGTTCGCTACACCTCTGTGACCAAAATTTTCATTTTGCTGTGCTACTCAGCTGTCTGGGGCCGAATTCCAAATGATTCTTCCTTCCGGATACCTCTGGCACAAGGCGGAAATAGTGTGGCGCAAAAGGTGCTGCTTTTCTTGCGCGGAAATCGGAAATCGAGCTTCGGATGTTTTCCGGCTGAGACAAGCGAAACTTTTCGCTTCACTAGGGTCGAGAAATTGGTATCATCTCGTCTGAGAGGAGAAAGACCTTCATGTTTCGAGTTATGCACAGGCCAGCCGCAGCACTCACTGCATAGGCGTTCAGTAACCAACTGTAATTCCAAAGGTCAAGCTTCGGTTTAATCTTTTGTCATTTGCATCTTGTTAAAACTAAAGAGCTGCAGTCTCATTAAGATGATAGGCGCCTGAGCGGTTCCACCCCATGCCATGGCACGACCCTTACAGGGATATGGCTTATGATGGACGCAGTTACGTAATGAAGTTCTAGGAGTTCTTATGCAACGGGAGCTGTCTGATCTTTTAGCACAGACTGGAGTTCACGAGGGGCACAGAATGGCGTGGATAGCTCATCTCTATTCGATTTTTTGCAAAAAGTAGGAGGCAAGTCGACTATAAGAGATTTTAAGAGCTTTTTATGCAAAGTCCCTGCCCTGGATTTGAGGATTATTGCATAGAAAGGAAGAAGCTTCAGGGTGGCCGAACCGAACCTTCAGGATGGCAAAACGGCGAAACGCATTACGGTAACGACAGCTCTTCTGCCTTTGGCTCTCATGAAACCTTTAGCCTTTAGCCTTGGTCAATTCGGTGCAAAAATAGAACGAAGAAAGGTTGGGAATGTTTACATCTAATATTTGAATGCGCGATCAATGATCATTATCTTCAATCATCGCGTTTTGTTCCTCTTTTTCTTAGTCATGCATTTCCTTTCAATCAATTCAGTGTAAGGTATGTAAGAAAGGCATAACAAGAAAACAACAACTGCCCCAGATAAAATATGCGGACAGTTGCTTCTCATTTGAACAAAGCATACATAAACACTAAGGTTTGATAGAGCAGTAACAGGTGGATGGGGAGCAGTTTGGCTACTGGAAGGGGGGACATTTGGCACCGCCACTGCTTCCATTTGGAGCCGGAGCCATCAAATGGAAACTTGTGAAATCTGGTAGATCTATGAGCCAACACTTGTAAAGCAATGAACACAATCCAACCTCTCCCCCCCCACACGTCACGGAACTGTGCCGCTGGGTGGTGCTGATCATTTTATGACACTGAGAACATACTGGCACTCTGTATCGCGGCGATGGGGTGGGAGTGGCAACGTACTCGAATATAGCGTAGGATGGGCCTCTTGGGCCCTTCGGATATTCTTACTCGAGCGAGCAATCATCCTGTTCTGCACGTGTTTGACAGAATATATTCACATCAAAATGTTTCAAAACGCAACCAGAAGCGCATCCGCAGTACGCAGCCACACCCCCCCCCCCACCTTATCTTCGGAGTATGTAACTTTGTATCATCTGTCTTACCTATTATTTTAGAGAAAGTCAGTGGGCTGCACTTTTGGGTACCCAGTGATAGTGGCAATAAGGTCACGCCACGCTAGCGAAATTTCCCCTCAATTTCTCAGGAAGACCCTTTGGGAAGTACGTCGAGAGGCGGGGAGAGATGGGGAGGGGCCGGTGGGGGGAGTGGAGAAAGAGCAGAACTAGGCATACAACTACTAGTAATAGTCAAATTACTAGGTCACCCACTAGGTGCACTAAGAGTGTAGTGCCCCGAAAATATGGAAAGGAAAAGGTAGCAAATTTCTCACCAAGCCAAAAACGATCCCTCGATGTCGAAGAACCCTCAATTTATGTATCGTACTGAAAAAAGCAGCTCATTTGAACCCTTTTAAAGTTCCATAGGGAAGTAGTGTTCCTGGCTCATGTCAAGAAAGGCCAATTGAACTTTCCTATCGTGTACTTCCATCTGCAAACATAGGCAGTAGTATCAAGCGACCTCATTCAATCCGTGTGTTTTTTAGTAGCGCCACAGGTAGCGCTAAGCATGCTAATTACTACAGTAGACGATGTGCTAAAAATCTGATAAGAATAGTTGCAAAGCAGCATCCCCTCTTGGATCAACTAAGCGTTTTTGAGATCTCGCACAGAGAGGGTACTTCAAAGAAACGACCAGGACAAAATTTGTATCCCTAAGAAGTTGCACTGCAAACCAAGGGTTCATAAATGTTTCTGGAAACTTCTTTTCTCAGAAATGGGAACCGAAGTCGTTGCGCAGACCGCAACTTTGGTCATGTTCGCACCGTTTAGTGCCTGGCGCTACGCCTAGGTCGAATTGACCGCGTTGGTTAATCCACCTTAATGAATTATGGCGCGGAAGTACTGTTGCAAAGAAAAACAATTGTGACCTTTTGACTCAACGAACACTTCTCAACCCAGACATAGGTAGCATAGCTCCGCCCAACTGACGTACGTTGATACGCCGCCGAGACCTGGGGGCGTGGTCGATGGCAGTCATTGTAAGACTGGCATGACCGAACATGCTTGTAATTTCGCTTTCTTATCTAGTCCGAACCGGCCTGAACCGCAAACTACCACCGATCATTCTGTCTCGTTTATCAAGTCGAATCGTCATTGATGTAAATTACACCGAGACGTCATTCTGACCTAATTGGCCACACTTAATTATTTCTTTTCAGAATTAAAAATGAGACAAGCTCTATTTCTACTGGTTTTGGCCATTTTATGTGCAGTTGCACTCTCCAGACCGCAATACAAAGGTATGTCATGAATTTAGTCTAGAAGGGCCGATCAGGGCACATCATTGTTGGGGATTCTCCAACATGGGGTCCCTGTTGGGAAAGGGGGTTCGTATGTTACTTCTGGCTCTCTGAGAGACTGTTGGTTCTTTTGCGGGTTTTCCTATTTCCTATGTTCTATATGCCCACCAACCGCCCTCTCCACTCGACAGCAAAATATTTGGAAAAAAGTAGGGAAATTTCCGGAGAAAGAGGGTGAAAAGTTGGGAAAATCGAAGAAATTGTTAGGAAAGGTGGGGAAGGGCGAAGGGAGGGGTGTTGTACCAACCCATTAAAAGTAAGGGGGGGGTCGTACGGAATCGACCAAATCCCCAACCAATGATGTGCCTTGAGACCGATGCCGTTTGGACGCGCTCAGTTTTGGCTGCTGGCGGCATTTATGAAGTGTTCTGGCCGTCGTCACGCACAACCCTCCTTACTTCCTCACCTCTCAACGCTAGGGCTGAGCCTGGATCCCTTCATTCTAGGCTCAGCCTTAGCAGAGCGCAGATGATCGAAGTGTTCTCCTTTAGTGCCAGCGCCAAGAATAATGTCATACTAGTAAACAGGATGTTGAAATAGCCCCTGCGTACAAGTTTTCAGCGGATTTGGTGATCTAGGCACTTCATAAATGAGCCAGCAGCCAAAACTGAGCGCGTCAAAAGGGCATCAGTCGCCTAGAAGTCGCCCAAAAGGCACCGAGGACCCGAAAAATCCGACTGATGATTGTTTTTTTTCAGAAGATGATTTTGACTATCGCATGTTTGAAGACGACACAGCTGGAGTAGTGATTGACCGTGTAATGGAGCCAAGACATAAGCACGTTTCCCATCATCACCATCATCACAATCATCACAAAGGAGATAAACGTTACTTGAAGACGAATCGAGTAGAAGGCCTCAAGAAGTTCTTCGACAGCTTCCGATTGTAGGGCAGGCAAATTTTGAACGGACAAGACACAAGCATTGGATTCTGGAACGTCCAGTATCTGAGACGATAGATACTCGGGTTAGTCGGTGACCGAGTTCCAAGGTCACTAGCCACCCAGTCCTTTGCTTATCTAGTCTGCTGGCTCAGTGCCCATCTAAGGGCAACTTCAGTTTTTCTCTCATTCAAGTCATCGTTGTCATTCAAGTCGGTGGATTCGAACTCAGTACAGCTCACCTACATGAACTCTACTCCTTTTATTGATCTGCGATGTCTTTCTTGCCAGCCTGTGCAATCCACAGATCTCAAGTGCCTTCTCCAGAGTTTGAACTTCTTCATTGTCATATAAATGTCCTATACTTAGAAGGTAACTTTAGCATTTAGTAAATGGATTGTATTGATAGTATCACATGTATTTTATTTTCTATATGTTAATCTGCTTTTGAATCATTTTTATGAAAGTGTCACACTGTCTCGTCTAAGTGAGGTCATCATTAGGTTCTTTCAACCCAATTCTCTGCTCACAACAATGATCGAGTTGATCTCATATTTTCATAAAGATGTCATGAAATACTATATTTATTCGAAAAATAAACGCATATTTTTTTGATTTTTCCTCGAACTTTCGATTTCTTTACTAGCTCGCTCGGTGAACTTTTTAAAGAGCTCGGGCAGGGTTAACGGTTCCAGGGGACAAGTGAACTGCTCCTGCAGCGCACATCCTGCTGTTCGGGAAAAGTCTACCGGGTACGACCGCCCTCGAAAGGTGCTCCCTTGTACGAACCTCCGCCTCCAATTTTTTAGTGGAGTCAGCCGATATACAGGCCATTGCTCTTAACCTCCAGACGAATGTGGTACCATTTTTCCATCTCGGGAGGGAAGGCTTGACTGGCAAGGGCAGAATCCTGTCAGGGCTTGCCCCCCCAGTCCGTACGCGTGCTCCCCTCCGCCTCCATCAGAAAAGATAAACCAAGATAAGTCAACAATTTCTTAAGAGCGGACAGGTCTCCGCCCCATCGCTTAGGATCCCCCTACTAGCGAGGTGCCCTGAGCTGCGGGAGTTCTGAAAAGTTACTTATTTCATAGTTGACCCTCAGACTATACCATCTGGGTCTCGAATTCTGGAGGGTGGAGGAAGAGAGGGGAGG
>MU914721.1:0-10016 GCA_036418165.1 Cooperia oncophora
CGACGGAGCCACGCCCGCAAGGCCGGGCTGTATCACAGAGGAGGTCTGGAGTGCCTGGAGTGCTCTGGAACCGCTTGAGGAATTTCTAACACTGGCCCGCTTTCCTCAACGCACGCAACGTATGCCTCGCGCTTCTCAACTATAACCCCTCGCTGATCTTAAACTACTTTTTCCCGGTGTCTGGAGTGCTCTGGAAGCGTTTTGCGAATTTTTTAAATTTGGCTCCACCCACCTCGGGGCACGCTCCGCCCACAACGTATGCCTCGCGCTTCTCAACTAATGACCCCTCGATGATCTTAAACTACTTTTCCCGGTGTCTAGAGTGCTCTGGAAGCGTTTTGCGAATTTTTTAAGTTTGGCTCCACCCACCTTGGGGCACGCCCCGCCCACAACGGGAGTGCCTCGCACATTTCTGCATGGGGGCCATAATCCACTTTTTTGCGCCATCTGTAGTGCTTTAGCACCAAACTACGGTTTTTTATAATGGTACCTCGTGTTCAAATGCACGCCCCGCCCACTGTGGGCGGGCCTCAGCATGCCGCAAACATGGTGGACTCTTGCCAGATGTTCATCTTCGTCATGGACTTTTCTGCGATCTCTAAACATTTTCGGGAACCGAGTTACCTACCTTTATGGAAAGCGCCGCCCATCTCAAGCACGCCCCGCCCATTTCGGGTGTGTTTCCTCCATTTGCTCCGCCAACCCAATGCTAGCCTTATTCTACTTTTTCCCGTCTCCGGGTTGCTTTGTAGCCAAGTTATAGCTTTTTTTCAGTGACACGGGAAGCACCGCCCATCTCAAGAACGCCCCGCCCATTTCGGGTGTGTCTCCTCTATTTGGTCGGTCAGCCCTTTGTTAACTTTACTGCACTGTTCCCTCATCTCGGGACTGCTCTGGAACCGAGTTATGACTTTTTTCAGTGACATCGCTAACTTTCGACGCATGCCCATGGTAAGCCCCGCCCACTGTGGGCGGGGCTTACCATTGGTCATAGGGTGCTTGCTGTTTAGGTTTTGTGTTTTATGTTCTATTCCCATACACGCCCACGATGACCAAACCCTTCGAGCTCTTCTTCGGTGTTCATATGAATTTGTGACAAACAGAGCAGACGCCACATACAGTCCTCATCATTTACGGTATTGTCGTGAGGGGGTTCAAGTGCGGCTAACGTTAGCGGCGGTGCTAAGCGCCGCTCTCTACCAGTACTTAAAAGCCGAGCAAAGTGATTATCTGTATTATCCATTTCCGTATTTACTCGTTTGCTACGCAGCTTTTTGTCGCATTACGCGGTTCAACACTAAAAAGGCTGAGAATGACTTCAGCACGGTCGTGCGCACAATCATACTAAGTGCTGACACGTCCCACCTGGTCCGCAATTGATGAGGCACTATCACCACAGCACGGGCATATGCCGATTATTATTGAGAAGGATGGGCATAGAATGCGCGTACAGCGTGAGATAGTTTCAATTTTAGAGCGAAGCTGTCATGCTTATTTCAATCTCTTGCCAAGCATTCGCGTTTTTCGCCTCTTCGCGTAACACACTTTTCGAGAATTTCCAAGATTCCAATAGAAGAAATAAAAAAAGGAAGAAATACGACTCTCGCTCCTCTCTCAACGACTAGCAAATATGATCTGGCGGACCTCTCCCGGCCCTCCCCCTTATTGGAATTCTACCAACGATGTGGATGTGGAATTTCCTTCATGAAGTAGGGTAAATCAACTATGGAAAAAAATTTTCTCAGACCAAATTTGATCCTCTCGCTAGGCATGCGTCCAACGTACGACGTGCCCTGGCAAACACAGGACTATGTTTGAAGTGCCGACATCAGCTAAGTTGGAAACCCCACATTTCTAGAACGATCAGAAAAAGAAAGCTGAACCGGAGTGAAGTAGAAGGCGTAGGATCTCTTGGCGACTTGACAAGCACACGCAAAGACGAACTACAAATTATAAGACCAGCGTTCTCCTACACTTAAATATAGAAGAACACCACGGCAGCTATTATTTTCATTTTATGATTTCTCTTTCTACTTTGAAGAAACGAAATCCATCTTCTCGTATCCTCCATTCAAATTCATTGCAGTCCAGCTGCGGGTGCGAATTTGCCTCTTCGTTTCTCTGCTTTCATAATTTTTGCCGTTGGGGAAGTGGAAGTCAGTAAATAAAGAACGTATATACGCCTTGATCTGGAGAAGCAGGGAAAGGAATAGATACGACCTGACTTGTTTGAAATCAAATTAAATGCTGCCTATCGCCCTGTGCCACGCGCTGCATTCATTCATAAGGGGTTCCGGGTGATTGCGGTTATTCCGTTACTAGTTCTTTCCACTTCGAATGGTTCATTCCAACATCATAATTCGCTCAAGTACGCTCGTTTTTCGCGCTCGTATAAGCCGGGATTGGCAGAAAGGCCCTATTTCAAACAGTTCTGTCAGTTTCTTATTTTTTTCCACGATCAAGTTGTACTTGAGGGAATTATGATGTTGGAATCATTATATCTCTTTCTCTATCACCCCACTCTCTCCATTCGAAGTTGAAAGAATGCATCCCGCCTGACATGTCCCTTCGTTCGCAGCCAAGTGGACTGTACACCTCCAAAGGCAGTGTCGAGTTCTGAGGAAAAAGTGCATTCACCGTTTGATCTCAGCGCAAAGGATACTTTGATGATGACGTATTCAGATGCCTTCCAAACTGTCAGGCACTCTTTATGCCGTGATTTCAACTGTCGGATGGGAATGGAAAAAATGCAGAAGACGAAAGAGCAAATTCTCTGTACCATACCGTATCAACCCTGGTTGGGGTATGGGTGTGTGGTTGAAGCTGTATGCACTGTCTGGAGAGATCGGTTAGCTAAACAGTTCTCCAACATCCATCTTACAGTCCAGGCATTTACAGATTGTTTTCCGATTGTATTTCTGTGCTATTCTTTCAGCTACTATTAGATTGGCTGTATAAAAAGTAACGGAGTATATGCTTTCCAGAAGCGATTCTCCCATGTTAACGTGTCTCTTTCAGCTCCTATAACATCCGTCACCCGCCAATACACTCTAGTTCTCTGCGGACGGTTGGGCGTGTCAGCCAGTATGAGTGTGTCACCCTATCAGAAGCCGTTCTCTGCCTTCTTGTTGAAGAGCGCATGCGACAAAAAGTGGTAGAAAACGAGTAATACGAAGGATATGATACAGTATTGTCACTTGCCCGCTTCAACAACTGGTGTAGAACGAGTTTGGCACCGCGCCAAACGCAGCCGCACTGACACGCCCAACCGTCCGCAGCGAACTACAGTATAGTATTCCCGTCCCGTATCACTATCATATCACCCTATATCGCCTCTCGGATCCGAGGTCCCACTGTTGCTGTAACCTGCGTTACGAATTTGATGACCCTTCCCTTCCGAGGCCGCTTATCGTATCTTATCAACTGTTATCACTTTCTGTCGCCCGCCAATGATGTTCCCGTCCCACACCCTATATCACCTCTCGGATCCAAGGACCCACTGTTCCTGTGAGCCGCACTGTGAATTTGGTAGTCCTTCCCTTCTAATGCCCATTATCAGATCTTATCAGCTGATATCACATCCTGTCACCTACCAATAATGTTTTCGTCCCACCCCTATTTCACTGCTCGGAACCAACGTCCCACTGCTGCTGTCACCCGCGTTATGAATATGGTGACCTCCCCCTTCTAACGCCTCTTATCGTATCTTATCAGCTGATATCACTTCCTGTCACCCACCAATTGTGTTCCCGTCACACCGCCTACATCACTTCTTGAAATCAATGTCTCACTGTTACTGGGATCGGCGCTACAAATTTCGTGACACACGGACAGACGCTACTCAAAAAACATACAATACACATTCGACATTTACAGACATACTTAGCGGATTATATAGAGGAGGATATTGAATCAGGATTACCACAATTGTCGACTATTATACTCGAAATTCCCTGAGACGTAGTAAGCGTGGCTGCGTTCTTTAGTAAAAGTGGCGGTGTCTGTGCTTTCGGAGAGATTTTTCATTTTGACACAGTTGTGGTCCTCTCTCTGTCCAGCACAGATCAAGATGACAGTTGTCTCAAAATGATCCCACGAGCAACCCTTTCTATGCCATGTTCAAATGTCACGCCTACTCCGCCTCAGGGATAAGAAGTGTACGCTGGTGCTAATATCATAGCTTTTTTGATGTACCAGGAAGGAGTAGTAAAGAACCAACTCATATTTCGGTGTAGACTGACCACGCGATGAATAAGCAGTTTGAATAATGAGTATAATTTGATATCAAAATAGAGCTTTGATCAGAGGGCCGAGAGGAAAATGGAAAATAAAAATGCCCTCTATCCTGCTATATGCAATCCGCTAAGTCTGTCTGTTGGTGTGTGTGTGCGTGTGTTTAGCGAAATCCATAATTTTTTTTGATCTAGACATAGAAAGTTCAAATTGATAAGTGATATGAAGGGTCTGACAGGACCATCGGTGATAGAAAGTGATAAAAACTGATATGAGCTGACAAGGAGCGCTAGAAAGGAAGGGTCGCGAACTTCATAGCGCCGCTCCCAGCAACGTGTGCGACGTTGTTTCCAGATACGATATAGGGCATGGAGCAGGAACGCTATTGGTGGGTGACAGAAAGTGACAGGTACTGATAAGATCCGATAAGAGAGAGATTAGAATTCAAAGACCGCCTATTCATGGCGCCCGTCCCAGTAACAGTGGGAAGTTGGTTTCAGCAGGTGGTATAGGGGATGTGACGGGGATATTACTTACAGATGGCAGAGAGGGATAGCAACTGATAGGGGCTGTTAAAAGGCGTTGCCGCCGTCATTCTTCCTCAAGGTTGTACGTTGTTCACTAGCCCAGGGTAAGTGAGATGGACATACATTGGTGACAGGCAACAGGCGATTATACCAGTTGATAAAAATAGATAAGAGGTTCCCTTCACTTCATCTCTTACCAACATACATCTGGGTACTAGGTGTTGCAGGCTAGGCGTATAGTGAACTCAATAACTCAATCGTTTACTGTCGGGAGGGGTGGGGACATATAGTGCGCGTGGGAAGGGGAGAATGAGAAATATTTCCAATCAAAAAATGAGGGTTACGCTTCCTACCACGTTCTGGACAAAAATGGTAGGACGTTCTGGACAGATTTTAGGAGAGGCATATTGCTCAAAAACTGTAGGACTGCGAAAGGTCATCAAGGCCAATGGTACAGTGAGAGGATAAGCTGTCGGGGCTACGTTCTGTAGGAGCCCCCGCTTGATGTGTGCAACAAAGAGCAGCGGCCGACAATCGTTCTGCAGCGGTTTTTGACAGCTCTCACTATCTCTTATTGTTATTTTGATGTTTCACGATTATCGATGAAAAGAAATTGGCATCAATCGTCATTCACTGAAGTAAATCGCTTCGCATTGCTTTATCACGTCAGGCGCAGTACTGTGCGCCAGCCAAAATGGTTTCTTTGCTAGGGCTTCATTCTTTGTTCTATTGAAATTAAAACATAACTAGATCTGGCCATGCTGGCATCAAATGGCGGATATAGGGTCGCTCTATTCCCGACGATGTTCCTCGATGTGTATTCTGATGTTATTTCCATAAGTAAATACCAGTCGGATCGCCCGGCTCAACGGCGCGAGCTCTCCTCCTTCTTTATAGCTCGGCTTCGCCGAGCTGGCCTGGCTTTGCCAGGCGCGCTCCATAATGGGGAACGGGACTCTTCCAATCACTGCGTTGCTCATAGAGCTCTACAATCATAACAGATAGAGCAACCCTGCGGATCCTGCGTTCCATAGTAAACGCTTATACTTGCGGTCCGCGCCATAACGGCCATACAACACAGACAGGGTACAGCATCCTTGTGTGAAACACATGAGGGGGTCGTACTTTTTGTTCTGGGGAGGGGGTCGTATTTGGGGTGGGGTAAGACAAATTTATTTCGATAGTTGATTTTTTCTCCTAGAAAAGTGGGGGTTGTATTGATCTTTTGTTTTATATGCACTATATGCATTCTGTAGCCCTGGATATACGGTGGCATTTTAGTTATTGTGCCCCCCCCCCGCTCGTCGACATCGACATTATATAGAGTAGGATAGTGCGATGAATTCATTTTCTTAGTGTTATCAGGAAAGTGTTGGCCAAAGGAAAGTTTCACAATCTGAGCCTCGAATACTCGGCATTAAAGCGGTGAGAGGTTAGCGCAGATGGTATCGTATCAATTTTTATCGATTGATAAGATTACCTGTCACCCGTCATCAATGTCCTCATCACTAAATCTCTATGATTTGAGAGCGTGAACCGCCTTGAACAGCGACGACGACTGCAACCTCCATTATCAGCCCCTATCAGTAGTTATCGCTTCTAGTCACCCACGGTTGATGTTCCCAACTCACTCTCTATATCACTTGCTGAAACGCACGCCTCGCTGATACTGTGACCTGCGCTATGAATACGATGACCTCACTATTCTAACGTCCCTTATCGAATCTTTTATCAGCAGCTACAAGTTTCTTATTTACCCACCAAACTAACTTTTTGGCCCTCATTCCAAAAAAAAAAAAAAAAAAAAAAAAAAAAAAAAAAAAAAAAAAAAAAAAAAAAAAAAAAAAAAAAAAAAAAAAAAAAAAAAAAAAAAAAAAAAAAAAAAAAAAAAAAAAAAAAAAAAAAAAAAAAAAAAAAAAAAAAAATATCATATCTCGAAATCAAGAGCTGACTGCTGCTGTGACCTGCGCTGTGAATATGGTAACCTTTTCCTTCTAACGCCCCTTATCGAATCTTATCAGCAGCTTACAGTTTTTGTGACCCACTAATGATGTTCTTGGACTATCCTCTATATCATATCTTGAAGATCGAGAGCAGGCTGATGCTGTCACTTGCGTTATGATTATAGTGACCTTCTCCTTCTACAGCCCCTTATCGAATCTTATCAACTGATATAACTTCCTGTCACCTACCAATAGTGTTCCCGTCACACCCCGTACATCACTTCTTGAAATCATTGTCTCACTGCTACTGGGACAGGCGCTATGAATTTCGTGACACACAGACAGACGCACACACAAGGCATAACTTCACCACACGACACGGATCAGAACATACATTAGCGATGTATATAGAGTAGGCATTAACAAGGCTTATCAGGACAATGGTAAGGCCTGCCATGTTTTGCGGGAGGGAGTGCTGGCCCCTAGGCAATAACCAAGCCCTGCTGAAATGAGGATGCCCATGACATAAGATGTGCTTGATGGGAAAGAGCGGGCTAAGACCAATGTAATTTGCCGCTCCACGCGCTGCGGCGCACCGTCGATGAGCACGGGAAACTTAGAAATGTGGGCGTCACGCGGTAAACATGCGCAGGAAATTCAAACTGTGCGTTAGTTTCTCGATTGGAGCAGTGAAGCTCGTGGAAACTCAAGCACATTTTTCATTAAAGACACATGGTACGCTCAAACACGTTAAGGGTGTATGAGACTAACAGCCCCCCAGCTGTCGATGTGTCGTGGTTGTTTGAGCGTACCATGTGTCTTTAAAGACACGGTCCGCGATTAGGTATCGAAGTTGAAAATATGATGTCAGGAGGTAGAGTGGTCCGCAACGAACAACCTTGTACCGGTTTCGCGGCAAAAAATTCTATGGGAGGGGCGCTATGGCGCAATATAAGTTCAATGGCTCCTCCTTTTTTTCCAGTGCTCCGCCTCTAGAATTCGCCCCTAATGACCGGCTGCCAGTGAAAAATGAGTTTGCAGGACGAAAAGTCACTCAACCCCTTGACGTCTATATGGAGCCTCCTAATCCACCATCTGAGATGGCGAATAATCGCGAGTTCTGCCTTTATATTCAACTTTCACTGAGATAAATTGGAAACAAGAGATGCGCGGTCGCCAAATCAACAGCCAAATTAAGCTATAAAGATGAAAGCATGAAGAACCTCATTAGAAACCTTACGGCGGGCCTGCTTCAGTAACACTTTTTCCCGTCCCTTTAATATACGAATTCGAATGGCTAGAGGGAAGGACTCGTCTTCTCGCGGCGCGATGTCGCTCGCCACGCTGGTCACTGTAAAGTTACGATTCTCTTGTCATATACCCGTGCTGATGGGATGAGAGGTGCTAAGGTTCGACTCAAAGGACAGGGTGCGGGGGAAAGCAATGGGCTTCTGAGCCTCAGGCAAGCAAACAATGGAACGATTCCCAGAGAAGAGTTAAAAAACACCGTAAAAAAAAAAAAGCTTACCTGAGAGCCACAGGACGGGATAACTTACATTCTTTCTTTGTTAGATAGGGGAAAGCGGCGATCCCTCACAAGAAGCTTTGAGGAAGAAGCTCGTAGCGGATGTAGTGGTCAACTGCTTAACATGCCAAATACAGCATCGTCTAGTGCTGCCCAGCCTTCTTTGGTGATGACGCATTTATCCTGCAAAGTCGGTGTCGGTGTACTTCTCGTCTCGTAGGCTATAAGATTGCAACTGAGAGCCTTCCTGCTGGAGCTGTTGCTCAGCAAGCCTCTGGAAGTTTTTCTCATTGGCCGTGGAATGGAAGAGGAATTCCGCAGTGATATGTGGTGCTAACAATAAGGGAAAGATGTCATCATAAACCTCTATACAGGACGCCCTAGTGGGTTCTGGTAACAAACCAGAGTACAATAGCAACATAGTTGCAGTCAAAACCTTGGACCAAATAGATGCAGACGTAGTTTAAAGGGAAGGGAGCACTGAGCTCCCCTGGGTCTCTTCCCCTAACCACTGGGGATTTACGGACGACAACCCCTAGCAGCGCGAAAAGCCAGTTTTCTGGGTACCATTTTGAGCGGGCGCATTTGAACACTCAAGAGTGCTTCGGAACGAAACCTGCGTGGATAGAACAAGGCGCGTTGTGGTTTGGCCCTCAATTAGTTCATCCATTGGTGCGCCGTGAACCGACGGCAGAAGTTTTTGGGATGGTGCAACTTCTACGTGAAGTCTGTCTACGAAATCAGTAGTGTTTATAGAGTTCAGAAAGGTCCACGGCCCAACCGAAGGACTTTTCTAGGTTGTACCGCTCAGTCATCTACGTACTTGCGAACTTATGTCAACTTGTTAATACTCTCAGTTGATTTTTGATTTTTAGTGGCTTAAGCTGACACTTCGGCGCTGTTTGGTGCTGACGCCGCTTCATCAGCGGCCTTCCCCCCTCCCCCATCCCGGCTTAAAGACACCAATATAGGCGCTCACACACATTGAGGGTGTATGAGACTATCAGCCCCCCAGCTGTCGATGTGTCGTGGTCCCCCCGCCCAAACATGCCCAGGAATGGAGATACAGGACCCGTGAAACACGCTAATTCTTCCATGCTCCGCCTTACACCTTTTTGCGGCGCAGATTCCCGTCCTTCATAACATCCGTTGCAAGCGCGCGTGTCGCGTGCGGCTCCTTGGCACTTTGCCAAGTCCTTTAATTGCGCTTTCAAATACAAGTAAAACGCAATTTCCTGATGCGGATAACATTGGAGGTGCTGCAAAATAAGAAGATGATGACAAGGGCTAGAACCTAAAAGCAACTGTGCCACTTCTGCAACATCCCTCGGAGGCCGCGTATTTCCACGAAACATGAAAATAAAACGGCATACTCGTTAGTTTGATACAAGCAAAACGCAATTTCCTGATGCGAATAAAATTTTAGGTGTTGCTCATACTTCAAAATCCATGTACAAGGAGATGAAGATGACACAGGCTAGAAATGAAGCACAACGATGTAAATGTAAACAAAACAAAAATGAAAAAAAATCAAGGAAAGGCAAATTAGTTGAAATCGCCTGTAAATTTCTACGATCCGGCGCGAATCCGGCGCCAAAGCCATAGAAATACTTAGAATAAACGAGTGGGACGCTTGGATTGTTTTTATTCTCATGTTTTCTGGGAATGCGCGGCCTCTGATGGATTCTGCGGATGCAGCCGAGTTGCTCTTGAGTTCTGGCCCTTGTCATCATCTTCTGTTCTTATTTTGTAGCACCTCCAATGTTATCCGCGCCCAGGAAATTAAAG
>MU914722.1:1093-18109 GCA_036418165.1 Cooperia oncophora
ACCTCAAAACGAATATCGAAGAGAAGGCCGTATGCGACCTCTGAACGTCCCTGTGTGAGTCACTTACGCGGCGATTCCTGTTCCTCCAGAGGATTAGACGAAAAGCTCGGCCTGTCATCGCGCGCGATAATACTCTTTTGTGGCCCAGATAGCTTTCCAGAAAAGAACCCACCCTGTGGCCATAAAATCAGCGTCCAACTACTAGTGGTTATTCCGCGTTCATACTTTGCAGTTCGAGCCAGTCGCGCGGTTTGGGAATCGCACACATTGGGAGTCGTGCCATTAGCAAAGCTTGCTGATGGTAGCGACCGCCGCGCTCTGCTTTTGTTCGGTAGACCATCGCGACTGCTCATTCAGTAGCAATGAAGAGAGAGCTCCTTTTAGCTTTTTCTTTACCGCGGTCCAACACTCAGCCATGGAGCATAGCAATTCACAATTCGTGCGACTGAATCGCTCGATCGCAGAGTATGAACGCTGCTTTATCTATCAAATCATAGTTTCGAAGCGTTCACTAAGGAAGACGTGTAAGTGAAAAGACTGTTCACCGCGTATAATTCGGCTTCATCGGCACCGGTACCTTCCATTGCTTGTACGAGTTCCATAGAGGTGTTTATATACTGTTCAATGATGTCCTCCTTTTCGTTGATGCTTACTGCGGCATACGAAGCGACAACGAATAGTGCAAGCAGTGGGAAAAACATTCCTTAAAAGTGCTTGAATTGTTTGTTTCATAAGTGTAATCGGTTTGAGACCATAGGAAGACGGCAGGTTAGGTCCAATCATTAATTCCTTTCTAGGTCATATGGGGACTGACAGGGAGTTCCTTGCCCTGTGCAAGCAGAAAGATCAAGTACGACGTCATCGGACTGACCGAGACAGGGAGGCACGCCCGCTACACGCCATATACGGATCTGGAGGAGAACTGTTTCTCGAAAGTTTGCGACAGCAGAAGCGTTGACAATGTGGGCCTCCTCGTCAACACGCACTTGGCTATGAACATCGATTATATGTACGGAAAACTGTTATCAGATACGTCTGACGAATTAAGAATCATTGTTTTTCAAATTCGATCTCAATTTCGTCTTTGTCAATCTTCGTCGTCTATCCACCAACACCGAGTTAAAACGAGAATGAGCTCGAAGGTGTTCTGTGCCTTCTTCAAGGTCATCGTCGACGATTTCAATGCCAAGGTCAGACAAACCACAACGCCTGAAGAACTTAACTCATGGAACAGTGTGGAATGAGCAGGGTGAAGACTGATTATTCAGCGTTCTCGTGTTTGATCCGTAACCGCCTCCAGTGTAGCTCGCAGATCCAGACGCTTTAACTCTTTACGGGTGGATCATGAAGTCGCTGCGGGACTTTTGCCATGCTGAGACACAGCTACAATCGTCTTCAATCGAAGGGGTGCTGCTGATTGAGGTCGCTCCCTGTCCTCAAGTTCTAACTACGGGATCTCGACCGACGTGTCCTTCGTCGCAAGGTTACCGCTTTTTCTATGCGAGGGGAGAAAAAGCCGCAAAGTGCAACAAGCGAAGCCCCAAGATTTGGGACCACTCTTCTGTCGCTGCGGTCTGGGAGGATTCCGTTATCGACAATATCGACGAGAAACATGGTCGGAACATCTTCCCGATTATGCCAAGAAGTGAGAGAGTCCCAGGATCACCAAGATTAGCAAGAAGACTCTTGACCTAATTCGCCATGATGGAAGCTGCAATCAGGTCGCGTAGGTGAACTAGCAGGCTGATGTCCGAGCTAGCGAAGTTGCAGGAATGTATAGAAGCACAGCACGCGAAGGAAGAGCAAGCACAGTAACAAAATCCCCAGTAGAGACTGGGAAGAAGCATCCCGCAGCGGCCTGCGCGACTCACTGCTAAGACGCGAGAGTGATTCGGCTCTCCAATGCTCATGATGAAACGCTCAATGCATCCAGAGGGAACGAAGAAGGCAATCTCACGATTTCTCATCGCTTTGCAAAACATTCCTTAGCGGCATCGTGAGCGAATCAACACCGACGATCCTGAAGTACTCTCTACTGAGTTGCTCATCACCTATTGTGGTGGTCAGCTCCACAGCGTTACCGTGTTAAAGTAGAGGACCACACTTCTCGTGAAACAGTCGCCTTACGCTAACAAAAGGAGCCTTGCACGTCGATGAGCTTTTCCCCTAACGTGTCTTTCTCAACTCTTCAGATGAGGAGAGGTCGGATGGCTTAAATAAGTGTTTTTTTATAAAAAAACCTGGGAAGGAAGGGCGCCACCCGTACTTGTTCATCAGGATTTTTTGGGGCGAGCTTTGCCAACAGCTTCGAACGATCAGGATCCCACATTTTACAGGCGGAGATGATCATGAGTAAGTCGGGACGTGGTTACAGCAGCGGTCTCTTTCAGGTGCCAATTTTAAAGAAGGCATCATTGTCATGGCATTACCATGCAGCAAATAAGACATTGGCGGATGTTCGAGTGCTGGCAACTACACCACCTCCGTTTAGGTGACCGCATTGGTTATATCACCAAAGAAGCAGAGAAAGTGCTGCTCTCTTTCGACTGTACGTGTGGAAAGAACGGCCTGCCGCCGAGTTAATTGAGGCTAGAACCCCCCCCCCTTTTTTTTTGTTAAACGGAGCCACATCTGTAATCGCTCAATCTACGTGTTTCTTGGTCGGAAGACTGACATGATGACGCAGCCTCAGAGCTCAGCATGAGCAAGAAAGCGGAATCTTCAAATATTTCAAATACTTGGGGAATATTCAAGAAGGGAGTAGCAACAAAGGTCAGCAACATCCAGCTCCGTGCCCACCTTCCCGATTCTGCAGCCCGCGCTGCCTTGACATCCGCCTCCGAGCTGCTGAGCGTGCGGTCAGGGTTGTCCAGCGCGCTGTGGAAAGGACGATTCTTAAAGCTCCCGGTTGCACACCAGCACAAAAGTTGTCCAAGCTGCGCTACCGATCGGAGATCGGGAACGCTGCTTAGCTTGCTGAGGGAATTATGTTAAGGCCAGACACGTCATGCGATTTTGTGATGACCACTGAATCAGGCGGTGTGGAGAGAGCGACTGGATTACGCAGGACTTTAAACGAGCAGCACGGCAATAGGCCTGCCTGACGATCAGATTTTTTGCACGAGAGCTCTCAACAAAAGGAATGAAGATCTTGTTTCCCTAGAACGAGGAGAACCCACGGGACTGCTTTGATTTCCAGCAGGGGCGAGTGAAGACGTCACTGACGCCCGCTCGAGAAATTCCGTTATCAGTGAGACGGCACGTGGTATAGGTTTCTTGGTCTCCGTTTATCCCTTCACTCACTGGGCGGAAACTACAGGCAAGGTAAGGTAGAGTGCTGGAAGTATGAGGAAGGGCGTGCTCATGTTTAGGATTTTAGCCTATAGTTGAGCTAATCTGAGGGTCTGACAAGCTAGAAGGCTGTAAAAGTTGAAACACTGAAGAATAGCAAACGAAGACGTCGAAATCCTGTCAATTAGTGATTTAATGCATGAAGGCAGAAGCTCGTAAAGACTAATACGGCTGGTCAACGTCAGCATTACCGTTGCCTGAACAAACCGACAACGGATACAGTTCCACAGCGCGTCATGGGCAGGCAGTTGTGTTTTGAGCAGCTGATCAGTGGACCCCTCCTGTTTACCCAAAGCTACAGTTTGTGATACAACGTTTTTTAACTCGTGCACTTTGGGATCTGTAGCATTTCGATAAAGGATATCTGAGTGCTGGAAATGTAACTTATGTTCTTCTCAGGCGCCTGAATAGTAAGGAGTTACTTGCTGTCCAACTTCGACTTCCTGCAAGTCTTTGCAGGAAGTCGAAGTTGGACAGGACTTCGACTTCCTGCAAAGATTTGGCTGGGGCCTAGTGCGCCATTGATCTCGAAAGCCAGGCAGCATTTTCGATAAATCACTTCTAACGCGATTATGCAGTCGTTTTCCCTGCTGATGCTGGAGCGGCGGTGTTTGGTGCAACGCCAGCCCGTTCTCCACCAGTTGTTGAAGCGGGCAAGCGACAACGGTTTATGGAAAACTGAGTGACGCCGCGGCCTTTTGGACGAGTTTCCCGTTGTTGTATAGTGGAAAATGACAACAAAAGCGAACGTATACGGCCGGAAACCTGCGAAAAACCTTTGTTCTGCACGGCATTGGACGAGCATTTTTGGACGAGATTTCCATTGGCATCGTGCCAACAACCTTCCAATGACACCCCGTCGTCTGCAGCGGAAGCAGCTATTACTCCCGCACATTTTACACTTTTATTTCTGGTTGCACTAGTTTTTCACTACAAAAATACCCATCGCTCAATGGTCTTTCAACTTTTATGCGCTGAAACGCTTAAAGCAATAATGCATGATAATTCGGTACTTGCTCAAAAATAGGAGCAAGGGTGTTGTATGGTGGGAGAAATGACAAAAAAGGGAAGATAAACGGTAGAAACCTGTAAAAAAACTTCTGTCCTGCACGGCATTGGACGAGCATTTTGGACGAGTTTCCTGTTGACATCGTGCCAACAACCGCTTTGATAATTACGGCTGCTCATATGTTTCATGTTTCCATGTCGAAACGCTTCATATCAATTTTGCTTCCTAGATGAAGCGATAAGAGTGCCAGCATCGATGTAAATGTGTGGCCAACTGCGGGTGAGCGGTTACGATGGGCGATCCGGCCGGCATATTATAGCTTGAGGACTATAAAGGTACCTTCGATGGAAAAGGAAAAGGCGCCTTTTGGGGCGCCTGCCGTTCATTTGCCTTCACTTGATGTCAATTAGCTGTCATTGTCATTAAACGAGCGCTGCAAGGAAATTTCTCAGGCGGATAGGAATGCATCACAGGGATAGGAATGCACTCGCCATAGTCCGACCCCTCTCATCAACATCGAAAACGAAAACCACTCCTTGAAGGTCCAACTTGATCTGTTCCATACTTCGCTTTACCAACACTGTCCCAGTGAAAACTTGTCGAACAAAGGGGAGGGGGGGGGGGGCGGCAGGAACATCAACCTCGCGACGGTTAGCAATCTTCAATGGTATTCCCAAATTTAAAACGCCAGATCACATTAGGGCTCACCAACAACGGGTCAATACAACCCCACTCGTTGAGAATCTAGATATGCGGCCCTGCTTCACTTACTTCCCCCCCCCCCCCACTAACTACAGCGAGCCTGCAAATCGCTCCTGAATGGCATTATCGATCGTTTTGAAATTATCTATTCCTCTCCAGAGATCAACTGTGCTTTCACTTTCTGTGGCCCTGGTCGTTCCCATGTTGGAGGTAAACGATTCCGCAGCTTAGTAGGGTGCCACTTTCTTTCCTTCAAATTGCACGGGAACGGAGCTGGAGATTAGTGCTGACCGGGTGCCGTCGCTACACTGCACCCGCGCTGCCGTGCACCCAACCACGCGCCTAATCGTGGCCAAGCACGGCTTGCATTCTCTCACTTCTGATTGTTCTCTAGCGCTGAGTGCTTGTTTTGCTGCGTGATGTAGGTGTCAACGCAAGCGCTGCACATTGAGATGGGGCGGGTGGAGTACGAAGACAGCAGGAGGGTACTGCTATTTTCCAGCCCCGTTCCCGTACTTTTTTCGCAGCGCGATGAAAGCGTACAATGCAGCTGCCGAACCTTGATATCACTCGCCTAGCACATGACAAAGACCGTCCTTGGAGATTTGTCTTTGATAGGATGAACAGCGATCCGGGTTATCCCTCCTGCTGCCACTCGACTTCGCTCAGTGTAGACTATCGATGCTGTACAGAATATGCAGTAACGGTGCTTGTACTCCGGAGTGCCCGAAATGGACCCTTGCAATCAGCCTTCATATGTTTTATGGGAAGACGGTTAAGAGGATCGTAATTCGCCGCACCGCCACGCGCGGCGATGGGCGCGGCGTTTTCATAACTCCTTTTAACTGTCGAATGGAGCACCGGACTTCATGTAGACCCCGTCATCGTAGACAGTCATTACTGTTTCGGGTCCTTAATTGCATGTTGTCGCCATCTACTACCTGGAACCATCGTCCTTTGCAGACGAGACGTCGCACGCGACGCCCAGCAGCGCGGCGAATTACGATCCTCTTGTCACATACATACCCTGTTTCATGTGGACTGTTTCAGTGCAACGCGCATTGTTCGAACACCTCTAGGAAGCCTTACAGTTTGTAACAACGAACATTTATTGCCGCAACAACAAAACCAAAGCGCAGCTACTTCTTTTTCTCACGAGCTTCCTCTGCGTCCAGAAACTTGTGAAGTTCATCGCAAGCTTTGGAGCAGTCGATTGCCTGCACTTTTGGATCGGGCCGCCTCTTTTTTTCTTCCGCACATCCTTTCGCACATTGCTTCATCTCCTTCTCGTGATGCTGAAAACACCATAGATCGCTTCAATTTACCGTGTAGATGACTACTTCTAGTTGATTGTTGTCGAAAGAGTTGAAGTGAATGAATTACTGCTGCTCTTACTCACTGTTAATATTGGGACGACGGCCAACAGGAACAAGAGCAGAATTATCTTCAGAAGTTTCATTTCGGCGACCGGCTCGTTCCCAGACGAATTCAAAATGAGACATACTACGTTAGGCCCCAGCGATGTGGAACGTATTTGTGAGCAATGACGATATGATAAGGCTGTGAAGCAAGTTTGAAGCCTGGGAATGGCAGGCAAAGGTAGGGAGAAGGAAGAGGCACGGTCTTGCTTCGAATTCACTAGCACTTTGATGAGTCGAACCAGCCTTCTCAGACATGTTTTGCCTATTTGTCGTTTTTCTTTTCTTTGGCCTCACAAAGGAAGGGTTACCTAATTCACAACACCGGCCACAGCAGCGATGAGACGTGGGAGTTCAAGAAGTTAGACAGGGGGCAGGGATGGAGCATTATTGGGGTATGATACGTGGTAAACCGCTGATAAGATACCACAAGGGGCCTTAAAAGGAAAGGGCCACCAACTTCATAGCGCGGACCACAGCGACGACGGGATGTTAGTCCCAAGAAGTTAAGTATAGGGGACAGGATGGGAACATTATTGGTGGGTGGCAGGACGTGATAACAGCTTTGATATGCGTACAGAGGTCCTTCTTAAACTCGTGCTATACCTTCGGTGGGTGCCCCCGAAGGTCATTGGCACGGGTGTTGTGCGAAACTGCTTCCAGCATCAAGTCATTCAGAGGGTGTTAAACGCTGAAGCGAATATAAGTGTTACAGTGTTGAGAAGAGTTCGATAGGGATCAATATCTGTTCGCATCCTTGCTCTGCTCAGCCTGAACTTCAGCACCAGTGCCCAAGAAATAATGATCAGAGGTTCGGTAATCAAGTATTCTACCACTTAGTGATATGGTTAGGACTGATTCGACCGCTAAGCTCTCGAGTTTCGACGAAAATTAAAAGCCCTGGAAGCTGCTCAACGGAAGTACTAGGATGTGAGAAATGTGAGGATATTTCACTATGATATCGATGTTATTACCATCGAAAGTTTTTCATCCGCTAAGCTGTCCTTTTTCCAACGGACGGCGAGTGTTTTAAAGGCACAAATTGGAACCACGTATGGGGACTGAGGCATCTAAAACAATATTTGGAACGGAGGAAATTACTCATTAAGGAAAGAAAAAGCGAAGAAAAATAGTGGGGATGCCCTTTATGGGGCTCTTTTCCAAACCGGGGCTGGACGAGCAAAGAACGACGAAGGGGCGGGGTCCGGACGAGTTTTTCGCGCGGTGCTGAAATGGTGGCCGGTTGCCAACAGCTGATCGCGTTGGCGTTATTCTCAATTACACGCCACCTTCTTCCTTGTTCTCCCTCCCTCCCTTTTTTTGTCTTCCTAAGTTTTTTCTTCTTTTGTTTTTCTCTGCAATTGATTGGAATTGAAGTTTGCGCATGCGCATTGAAGAGCTAGCTATTTATCGCTCAAGGCGGATATTCTAGGTGAACTGCGGCTGATCTATTTGGATAAACCTTACCTAGTATCGATGAGCGTTCACCAAATGTCTGAGCTTTTATGCTTTCAAAACAAGGACTCCTTCAAGGTGAGTACTAGTTTCATTATCGGCTGAGTAATTGTAAGTAGTTTTCCGAGTCAGTCTTGCTTTGCACTATCAGTTAATACCTTTGATGAGGAGAACAAAGATAGGCTCGCGGCGACCGCGCTGAGATTCGATCTAAGTGGGATGCCACCCCTGATGAAGATGACAACGAACTGGAGGTTTTTCAGTTTCATTATTTTGTAAAAAACTAGAAGATAAACAGGATTCTGTTCTCAGGTTGAAATCAATGAAGAAGAAGTTGTGGTGCCTGGTGAATCTGGCAAAGGAGCAAGAACGATCATTAAAAGGGCTAGTTCAGAGCGATACAGAGGTGCTCTGATGGCGCTAATCCTTTTAAAATATTTTTTTCAGTTTTGGGAAGCGAGATGGAAAGCTACAAATTTTGAATATCTTCCGGGCAAGACAACGAATACTTGAGAACAGGTCGGTTCTTGCTGGGTTATTATGAAGTTTTCTGGTTAGCCTATGCTTGGTTGTGACTTTGTGAAAACAGTTTCTTCAAATACCCTTTCTCCCTAGTGAACCCTCACGTACTGCAGGTCACCGTCCACCACTTCCGTCGTTCAGCAGTTGCTTCAAGAGCATCTTCGCTCTCCATACAGAAACTGGCAATATCTGGACTCACATGTATGGTGAGTCCTCAGTCGAAGTTGTGAAAAGATTGCTTCTAGAATTATTGCACACTCCCTTTCCCCATTGCTCTGAATGGCAATATTTAGGGTGGTTTTTTTCTCGCCATTAGATAGCGAAAGATCAAAATACGATCACGGATTGTCCGTAATCCCGCTTCTGCTCACCGGGAACTATGAACGCGGCCCAAAGTTATTTCTTGGTATCGGAACTAGAGAACTTTGAGGTTTTCAGACTGGACTATGCTGGAATCGCGCTATTAATTGTTGGATCGTTCATACCATGGCTTTATTATGCGTTTTACTGCCGCCCGCAGCCGATGGTGATTTACATCACGATGATCAGCGTGTTAGGACTGCTAGCAATGATTGTCTCACTATGGGACAAATTTGCGCAACCAGCATTCAGGTTTGCTACATTTTAACATTTCATGAAAGAGATTAGTTTACCAAGAATTCTTAGACCAGTACGAGCGACCATCTTCGTTGCTATGGGACTTTCAGCGGTGTTCCCCGCTGCTCATTTGCTATTTGTTGATGGACTGGAATTTCTTTACCAAAAGGTGTGTCTTGGTGGGAATTCCTTTGTGATTATGCATGACATTTACCAGAAATTACATTTACAGAAATTATTTAATTTAGGCATCGTTAGTGTGGATGCTTCTCATGGGTTTCATGTACATCGCCGGCGCCGCGATATATGCCACAAGAATTCCCGAGCGATGGTTTCCTGGAAGATGCGACTTATGGGTGAGTGAAATAATTGTAAGTGTGAAATGTTTGGTAATGGACTAATTTGGCAATGTTTCAGTTCCAATCTCATCAGCTGTTTCATACGTCATATTTTTTTCATTTTTTTTCGTATTTGTCTTCAGGTAACACATGACCGTAAATAGTACATGGAATGAGCTGTTGTACGTATCATGAAAACCCGAAAGGCTTCTCAAGCACAACGCCTTGATTAGCGAGGTAAGTAAAAGATACAGTTTGACTTGGGTTTCATTACGGCTTCACTTTCCAATTCAGGTTGTCGAGCAGACTAGGAGCAGTTTCACACCTGACGTTGCTTTTATCAAGAAAAGTATCGAAGATTTGATTGAGAAGTTGTCACCATGCTTCTCGCGCCGGTAGTTCTTGGAAATATCCTCTGTGTGTGTTCTACTATGTCCAAAGAATCTATTGCTAGCTGTCTGTGTTGGCAGCTTTTTCTTTCTTTTGAGTCAAAATGTTAGCTAGCCTTTCGATGATCGTCTATGTAACGCTGACTCACCGATCACTCTTCCCTTCTTCCCTATCCGTTCACATTTTGTGTTTTTGATCTTTCATCTACTCGTTTACATATTTTTGTATTAGTATTGTGTAGCTAAAATGTAATCGATACATTAGTTTTATTCCGTTCAGTCTCGAAGATTGAATTGAAGAAGGCAATAAAATTTCAACTATATTAGTGTATTGTATTGTGTTATAGTACAACTGTATATTTTTGTATAATATTGCGAAGAAGTTAGTGAGAACAAAAAACCCTCCAAATAATTCCTAAGGGCCAAGGTAGTTGGGGAATGGGCGATACGGAACCATGCCGAGACTGGGTGAATCAACCTTCTATATCCCCCTACCCCTCAGAACATCCTCCTTTGATGGGAACTCCTCATTCCAACCACCAAGTACAGCTTCTCTCTCTGGGGATCCCCAAATCACCACGCGCACTGATGGACACGTACCATTCGAGCTTACGTCGCTGAGCAACATGAAATCTTCTTCATGAGTATGTGCAGTGCGCACCCTCCTCTTCTTCCACCGTCACAGTAAAGTCCTGACAGCCGCCGTCGCCGGTAAGCGCAAGAGACCATCTAAGGCAATTCAATCGTTTCCAGATGTCGGCAGACTGTTGGTGCGCAAGGTTTCAAATGCCCAGTTTGTTGGGCAACCTTGTTAATGCTTATGGCGAGAGATGTGGGAATGTTAGTGACACTACGACCCTTCCCTCCAGGAGGAGGATTTCTCGGGGAGACCTCGATATGGTCCCTTTACGTAAAATAGCGCTACATGGAGTAGTCATATTTGATCGGAGAATATTGGTCGTTAGCGCGGGCCATATACATCACGTTGCCATATACATCAGCCTGCCAACCTTTCGTGGCAAGAATCACATCCAAATCAAGGATAGCCAGTTCGATTAAATCCAGCTCGGTCAGTGGGCGGTTCGGGATATCATGGAAGAACATCCTGAATGACAACCTTTGAGAAGGTCTCAGTGAGGCTAAGTGGGATACTTACCTCTAGAAGTCACATTAGCTTTACATATAAACACACATATGGAAAGGAAAACAAACAAAAATTTCTTTCATTCCGATCATCTCCTGGCTGCCTATTCACATTCACTAGAGCCACGACCAATCAATGATATGTGGACCTCTTTCGATCTGAAAGATCATAATACTGTGGACAGAATTAGAACTCTATGAGAAGATTATTTGATTTAAAGCTGATAATGTCATCAATCACAATGTTAACAAAAATTAAAGTAGCAGCACAGCAACAGATACCTTTGAGGGAGGTGGGTTTGCATGAGACTTCTTAGAAAACGATTGATCTCGTCCGCCATCACTAGTCCCATGAGCGCTGCTGCAAGGAACTCATGGAATGGCAATTCATAAGGAATCATACTGATGAAAACCACAAACCTAGCTATTCGATCGCGAGAAGTGGCGGCGATGTGTTTTTTGGGAATACGAAATCCTGCTTTATCAGTTCGTGGTGGTGAAAGGCTTGTATCAGCCTGAAAAGCAACACTACAATATCACATGGGTTGAAAAAAATACACACACAGCAGTAATTGTCTCAGAATCATGATAAAAATAATCTATAAATACTGTGAGCTGAGAAATGACATTGAGGAACGACATTCGGCTACTTCAAAGAGCGATTGTGCTGGGTTGACTATCATCCCTCCGAAGCTAGCACGTCCTCGCCATTCTTCATATTCAGCGATTAGCTTATACGATACGCGTTGCATACTACAATCTTCCGAAATTCGCGATCTTGGTACAGTCGTGTTTGTTGTGGATGATAGGGTGTGCCGCATGGCTGCGTTTGGCGCGGCGGCGACTCGTTACTTTTTTCTTGGGCAAGGAAAGAAAGTGTCGGTCGTATCAGTCGCGTTCGATCATTTTTTGGCGCCTATCGGTTTCATCAACTGGTAGAAAGCGAATTGGAGGCGCGCCAAACGCAGCAGCGCTGATAGGCCCCGTCATCCGCAGCGAACACGACAGCAACAGACCTGGCAAGCAGTAATAAAAAGTAAGAACTAGCCTCGTAGCTCTTATGGTAGCGATCTACAGAATTTCCCAGCGCCACAACAGCAGAAACTTGGTCCGGATTACCACAGAGTATCGTTGCAATAAGGAACTCCCACAACACACAAAACAGAAAAAAAAAATAAACACTGCATCAGTATTCTGTTCTTGACCATGAATATAATGTGATATCAACACAAACATAATAAGGACCATTGCCCCTCCGCACACTAAACCTCAAGAGGCAATAAGGACTCACGTGCTCGTGGTATAAATCATGCTTTGCATGGCAGCAAGCATTATTAAACGGTTACCCATGTTGAAGGATTCCTCAAAGCGTTATATGAGCCTTTCGCCCAGAAAACAAAAAAAAAACCCAAGCAACAAACATTACACTTACGTGTTTCATAGAAAGGGTCGCTTGTAAAACCATCCATATTGTAATGCGGCTTGGAACTTTCTTTTTTGCTGAAAAGAGAAGACAGCTGACAAAAACGAATCTACCCAGACAGAGTACCTTTTTGTCACCTTTTTTGTCTGCGTGAGCAGCACCAGCACTTTTCCGAGGAATTCTAACTGGTGATGTTGAGGACTCGCTACTTACTGGACATACATCAAGCGGAGGAGATATCCTATTACTGCAGTACAAGTAGATGCATGATAAATCCTATCACTGCAATACAAGTAGATGGATGATATGTTACGCTCATACTCTGAGACACGTCCACCACCGACCATCGACGTTCACCAGCGTTTCAAGGATACGCCAGCGAAGAGGATAGCATAGGTAGCGATTTAGCATGCGAATAGATCAAGTTTGCACAGCACCAAAGCCGCTATTCACCTTCTTGTTCAAGCGCGCGTGCGGCAAAACATAGAAGAAAACGAGTAATATGATTCATATGATATAGTCATATCATTTGTTCGCTTCGTAAAGTGGTGAAAAACGGGCTTGGAGCCGCGCAAAAAGGAGACGTGCTGACACGCCTAACCGTTCGCTGAGAGCTACGGTACAAACGAGCCCTGACTAGCAAGAACAAAAAAGACAAAAACCAACAAACCTAGCTCTATATTTACAGCATCTAGTATTCAAGAATTTTCACAAAAGTAAATTTTATGGAATGACTACGACCGCGAGGTTAAAGCAAGTATAATCCTGTCCTTGATCATAATTGCACAAATCATTACCTGAGCATGAAAACGAACCTCATCGTTTTCATGAGCGAAACGACAATCTTTACCGTAGCTGCATGTCTGGGTAGGATGTGCGACTCATACAGCGCTGTCTGAATCTTTCTGAAATTAAAAATGTTTTGCTAATAAACTACTCGAAGCAAGGCACGACAAAAAACGTGAAAGATATTTGAGATTTGATGATTTGTTCTTTTTATACATAATATATACATGATATAGCAATAAAACATTGCTCGGAGAACCGCAACGCAGGAAATGGTACACAGAGAAGAGAGGAAAGAAGATAAAAAAATGGAGTTGTTTGACAGCTGATCGGGTATTGATCGCATTTCGCGCAACAAGGCTCCAAGCGACAATTGCGCGGGATTTCGCCGTCGCCACCTTCGCGTCGTCACAACGGACATGGGCCTCTGGAGGCCGTCTTGGGCGTAAGGGGGCGCCAATGGGCCTAAATGGCAGGGTTCCCCGCGAAATCCTGCAGTTTTTGAGTTTTTAGGTGTGCCACAGCCCCTACAATCGCCTGAGGGATCATTTGGCACATTTTAAAGCCTATGGCCTTAGTTTATCGCGGAAAGTGCCTTTAAAAAATGTAGAACGTTACAGAGCATTTAGACACTGAAAAAAGTGGCTAGGGTAAGCTAGGAGTCACCGGTTCGTTGAAAATGTGGGAAAAACGGAAACGCAGCAGCCCTGCAAGCGGTATATGCGGGTTCGAATCCCGTCCGCGGTCCGAGTTTGCCCACAACTCAGCACTCCTGTGATAACTGTTCCGAGGGACCTATTCAGTATGGTTGAGGATAATAATAGCGAGTCATAGAGCTGTCAGTGTTTTGTTACTCTTGAAATCAAATGAGCCTCGTTAGAGTGATCTGAATCTGCGCCATGGGTAGAGAGAACGTGACCGACCACCGATCCCCTAAAGGTCGTTTGTGCAGCCTCGTTCAGGCAGTCCTAGCAGGCAATCATGTAAAAATGAGCATCTTGAACAGCATGTCTGAAAATTGACGTAGTAGCCACAAATTGCAGCGAGCTAATGAGGTACATTGCCATTCGAGATCGCTCAAATCTGCACTATACAACAGGAAGCTTTTAGGAGCTTCAGGATTTTTTTCAAGGTTATCCAACGCAGTGAATAAAGAAATGAGCACAATGAGTAAAGTCGTCATTCGGGCAGTTGATTAGGCGGTCAAAGGGTCGCAGACGCGGCTGCGGCGCACCACAACCGCGGCGATCAGCTGTTTTCCAGCCTATTTAGCCATTTTCTCCCTAATTTTCACTGTTTTGGCTGCTTTTGTTATGGTTAGGAAGCGTTCAGACTTCGCGACGGCTGCGCCTCTACCGCGCGTTCGACGCGATCGATGCAGTCGGAAGCATGCGCATCGATCGCGCCGAATGAGTGACCGAAGCGCTGCCGTCGCAAAGTCTGAACACTGCCTTGGTTGTTCCTTTTCTCCACAATATGAACATGACTGTTTACACTAATGCGAACAATTAAAGATTGAACAAACAATTAAACAAATACGCAAACAGAGTAGCAAAAACACTTCATTACAAGAACAAAAAAGAATCCACGTCCTAATATACTTCATAAAGACAAAAAGAACAACTTACAAAAACAATAAATAGTACGGTGGAAATTAGGGATAAAATGGGCGGGGAAAAAGCTGATCGCCGCGGTCGTGACGCGCCGCAGCCGCGTCTGCGACCCTTTGACCTACTAATCAACTGCCCGAATGACGACTGTAGGTAGTTGGAGGTAAATGATGCTCAGCTAACCAGGAAAGGTCAACAGGTCGCCGTGGCCATTCAGGATGGGATGCACATTGGCGTGTGTGTCTCGGGGAACTGAACTCAAATCTGCTTTCAGAATTTGCGGAACGATTCTCTAGGAGGAGTTGGGGGGGGGTTTCTAGCACACTACCTGCCGAATACTCTTTATGCTAGCTCAAGTTAAGTTCGAAAGTCAGTAGTGATAAGCGGTCGATGGTGTAGTGGATAGGTAATTTGCTCCATAGATGAGAGCTCAGTGGTTCGATTCCTTCGCAGGCTTGCATTTGTGCATTTTTCCGAAGCATCCTCTGTGAGTCCAGAAAGAACAGCTATTCCGCTATTTTTGCAGACTGTTCTCGTTTGCGGAAGGGATAGAGTCAAATGCCGGCACTTCGTCACTTGTGCTTCAGTTTCGAGAGTTCTTGAAAAATTAGCTGGTTTCAGATGGTACATGAATGAGTCCAACTACAGCTACTGAAGAGCACATGCGGTGTTCTTCCAAGAATGGGTTAAAGCAAAACAGCTTCTCACAGTGAGCACAACGAATGATGAAAAACTCCCCTTGCATGGTGTAGTTACATGTTACATAGTTACACGAGATTCACCTTACGTCGTCAGCTCATTCTTTCGTTCTTGAAATGAGTGTTCTGACGTTGTCGTTGTGGGAGTAAACTGGTAAGTTATCCACGATCACTTCCGAAGTGAACCTCCGGCTTTTGTAGCTGAGTAATGTAGACGTGGTCCGCCACTGTCATACCCTCGTCCAGCAGCTCCCATTTCCAAGTTTCGAACGCGCAGCATCATTTTTCCGTGAACGTAGGGTTTCCGAACGGCTTCTGCCTTTCCTGCTTCGTCGATCCACTCAGTACGGTGGTGCACCTCATAGCAGAGTATGCACTTCTCCCTCCTCCCCCCCCCCTAGCGTCAAGAATGACGTGCTACGCATGTCTGTGCTTGGAAGTGAGAAGGTCAGCGCCATGTCTACCAACGATTCACATCGTATTGCGTCAATGCGTGGGATACTACTGCCTAAGTTTTGGAACTTGCCGGCTAACGGTTTTGTGGGAAACATCATGACAGGCTAGGAATTGACAGGTTCCCTAGCAAGTCCAAACCCGACCTCACTGGGCGACGAGACCTATCTTGGATGGGGAAGTCGCCCTCCTTAAGCTTGCTGAAACAACGGTAGATAATCATTTCACCGGTATCCTTGTGAACCTCCAGCAGGGGTTGATAGGGTTCACTGGGGTTGAGGTCAGACACGTGCAGGAACAGCACGACATGACGGACGTGGTGTTCAGATGGCACGAGTTGCAAAAGCATATCAGAAGGTATTTTCTCTCTTCACTAGGTACCTGGAGCAGTTTGGAGCCACTCTCCTCTCGTTGACTACTCAATTGCACCAATTATATGTAATAAGCAAAAAAAACCGAGATCAAAATCACATGGTTGTGAATGTATCATAACTTCGTTCCACACTAACTGTTCCAGTCAGATTAGAAAGAATTAGTAAAGAAGCTTTGCTTATGCAGTGTCTTGCTGCGGCCCATGTGCGTTCGTTCTACCTTTTCAGACGAAGGTGACGCCATCCCTGGAAGAGCGCGAGGATATTTTGGCAGAGGAAGTAGCCTATCCGTGACTTCACCCTCAGACTCCGTCACGTGTCATTATGTACACAGGGTAGAGCATCGGGATACGAGAAATGACGGTATCAGACGGCCCCCTTCCCCATATTTCTTCCTTAAGTATGATCCCTCTTCCTCACTTTTTCCTACAATGCTCCTAAATTTACGCAACTTTCTACTCCTACCACTTTTACAAAAACTTTTTAAGTGTTCCTGCGGAAAATTGGTGCAGAAGGCGTGGGGAACCGCTATAGAACACAGCCAAGGAATTTCTCTCGCGGTTACAAAAATTCTGTCAACACCAGAACCCACTCCTCTCTTCTTAACACACCTCTCCCTCCCTAATGATTAAGCACGATCCCTTGATGGGATTCTCCCAATGATATTGAAGAGCCTAGATAACGGCAATCCCTGACATCACTAAATGCTCGAATAAATGGCAAATACGTTCAATATGTGCGCTTGTTACGT
>MU914723.1:0-13415 GCA_036418165.1 Cooperia oncophora
TAGTACTATATTTCGAATTACTAGTGATCGTGTTCCACAAGAAAATACTCGTTGCAGGAAGGAGCCGGTGAGCTTCTCCGTCAACCATCGCTCGAGTCTGTAGCTTCGCTTGCTAGTCACAGATCCTCAATGTCATCTTCGAGTAAGTCGAGCCGAACCGACAAAAGCAGCCTGAACAGCTTTGGCAAATCAAAGAAGAGCTGGGTATGTCAAGAATTTAAAGATTTTCCAGTGAAAATGAACAGTTGATCAACTATCATTGCCAGTTCGTAACGGGAAATATTTCGTTGCCAGTCCAGACCCATCAGAAAAAGTAGGTCCAGGGTGGAAATGAAGAGGGTAGTGAGTGAACTCTTGAAGTTAATCTTGCTCATTGGGTGCGTCGAGCTTCAGCCTCAACTCATATTCTCATGGCAGGTTCTCAATTCACTATCTTCCCATCCTCCCACACAGGTCATGATTCCGAGCTTGTGAGAAGAAAAAACAGAAGTGATGAATCACATGAGGGAAGATTCCACGGCGCCAGTGAAGAAGTCGTAGTTCCCTCCGGTGAGAGAGTCACCTGCGCTTCTAGGAATGGCCGTTAGCAAATCTGTGGTACTGTAGCCTGATTACTATGTTTATCCTTTTCTAAATGTTCTTGTGGTTGAACGGTCAATTTTGCTTCCCTATCTTCTACGTTAATGGAAAAATACTTTTTTTAGACTAATGGTGTCGATGTACAGGTAAATTGTTTTGTAGTGAAGTGTTAGTGATGTGTCGATTGCTCAAAGTTTCTAAAGCTGCTGGTCGATTGCTTCCTTATAGTTACTTCTCCAATGTTTCACGTTCAGATTCGCTCGTCCTTAACCAAGGCGTTCTCAAAGAAAAAGAATAAAAACGGTGGGATGTCGGATACCGAGAGTTCACCGCATCACGCGCTTAATACCATAAGTGGATCGTCATCCAGGTATTGTTTTTTGTAGTTAAAGTTATCGTGTTAGTTATAGTTATAGTTAGTTAAGTTGTACGCTCCATACCGAGAGGGCGTGGCTGCATTTTCCATTTCAGCATTACATAAAGTGCGCTTTTGATAGGGATACTTGAGATAACTATCCTCCTCTCCTGTGCTGGAAAGATTCACTACTATGGTCTCAAAATGGTAATAATACTCTTGTATCGCTGTCGCCATCACATTTGGATGTTGTATGTAGTCACGCCTTCCCCATCTCAGGGATATAGGGTATATTTGGCACACCGTACTGAGCATCACACTTACGATGTTACATAGTGAAGCACCATTATAGCCCTGTTCGCTGCTGATACTGGTGTGGGAGGTGTCAAGGGGGATCGGTTTGGGCATCAGCCCATTTTCCCCCGATTGTTGTCGCTTACCCTCCTCGACGATCGGTTGAGAACGAACTGGCTCCGCATCAGATCCGTCCCTTAACTCCTCAACGCAGCGAAAAAGACTGGTATAACTAAAACCTGTAGAAGTCATTATCTCAAAATGTCACATCCAGTCATTCAAAGTTGCTATGCATAAGGCACAATTCTGGCTGGATTGTTTAGGGAGAAAAACCGTTTCACATACAATGAAGAGATTCACATATAGGTTGGAAGAAGTCGAAGTGGATGAACTGAAAAAGAAGTTGGAAGACCGCGATGTGGCACTGACGGATATTCGACTGGACGCTTTGGACAAAGCTCGAGAAGTTGATATCTTGAGGGAAACTGTGAACCGATTGAAAGGTTGGAATTTATGCAACATCCTTCCCTCTTTATTGGGGTCATCGCTTTCGTTTGGGTATAATGTCCATAGCAGAATTGTTAATGGCAGCGCCCGCGTTCATTTGATTCCTGTTCCTACGCCCTCCTTAGATATCGTAGCTTTGTCGACAAGGGTGGAGGATGTACTAATTTCGCAGCTCAAAAATACGAGAGGATGGCGCCACCCGCTTGTGAAGAGGATGCCGCCCCGCCCACCTGGCTGCCATAACTGCTTTGGCTTAGCCTTCAAGGCTGAGCCCGCTTTCAAGAATGATGAATATGGAGCTCATATATTAAGCAACCAAAAAAGTTCGTGCGGTTTTGAGGTAGCGAAATAATAACATTAAAAAACGGGGTTAAACTTGATTTTTCCGCGTAAAATAATTACCTCAGCATGTAAATACACTTTCTCCATTAGAGGAACATATATTCCATTTTTGTAAAAATCTTGCTTCTGGGAATCAAAGAAATGTTTTAGTTCGTTGTCCAAGGCCACTTCATTTTCAAATCGCCGATTCCTCATGCGGTTCTCCAAGGCCAAAACAGATGATAGTCACTTGGAGCAAGGTCTGGCGAGTACGGAGGGTGAGGTAGAATTTCCCATCCTAGTCGCGCTATTGTTTCCTGAGTGATTCTTGCAGTGCGTGTCTAGCATTGTCCTGGTGGAAAACCACAACTTTTTTCTGTTCGCCTTAATTGAAAGTAATCTGAAATTAACAAATACACTGAATGACACTCCTTGACATATGTCTTAACATGTATTCAAAGTTACCCTACCACTAGATCCAGTTTACTGAATATACTTCATAAAAGTAAACAAAAAAACCGCACGAACTTTTTTGGTTGCCCTAATAATACGTGATCCAGTAGTGAAGGAAAAAGCCAGAAAAAAATGGAAAATACCCTATATAGAACCCTATGCTGGCCAGTGCGCGGAACATCAAGTGAACGTGGGCGCTGCCTTTAGAAATCGATGGAAGATCTTCATTGGGTTGTGATTGTAGAGTCTCATAAGAGGACAAAATGCAGAGGCGGGGGTTCTAATGAAAGAGGAAGTTTCTCGGTGGGGAGGAAGAAACCAACAGAAGGGTTTATGGCCTCGTCCGACAGTTACCGCCATTCAGCGAGCCCAATTAATTCTACTCGCTCTCATCCTTGTCTGCGTTCTTCCCCGTCCCCACCGCGAAAAGAGCAAGCAACGTTCTTTCCTGTCAATGGGAAAGAGCCTGTGCTCGTGCGTCAGGTCGTCTGTTTCTCGCGGGGAGAACGAGAGAAGAGTACCTCTATCTGCCATTATCCTATCCTCTCTCTTGGTAACATTCGTGAGGACCATGTTGCATCCCAGTATGTTCTTCTTCAGATGCTGTCTTCCCCTCCAGCATATTTCTTCCCCACATTGTCTTTACCTGCTTTTCTGTCACCCCTTCGAAGAAATGTGTGAATTTCAGCACGAGGAATAAACAGCTGGGCTTGTCCCGGTACTTGCGCGGCCGTGGTTCAAGAGCTTCGTCCCAGGCCTCCATCCCTATGCTTGGTGACGAAGATCCCTGTCTACGAAGCACCACCTAGCAGCTCCAGTGGCAGCTATTCGAGCAAAAGTAAGTCAAGAATTTCTAAAAATAGTCACACTCGGTCGCTAGTCTTTTTATACCTCTGCCACAAAAGCTGCGGCTACTGTGCGGAGATACCTATCTTAACCTAACTCTTCAAGTTTTGTAATACCCCATGCTAACCTTGTGCTTTTTCGTTTTGGCACGCTAGCATAGCGGTTGAGGTAGTGTAGTAGCAAGTGCGCATAACACGTGCGCGGTCTAGAGCTCAAATCCTGGCTCGGATCCACCTGAGCCAAAAAAGACTTCAACTTTCGATTGCCCGCATACAAAATTGCTAATACGCCTGTCAGGATGAAAGCCCCGAGTTGAACATTGGCTGGGTTGGGCTAGTCCTTATGTAGGCCAAACTCCATTCAGAAGAGCTCTGCGAATTCGGTTGGAAGTAGAGTGCGTGACTCATCCCAAACTAGTCGAACCAAAGCCACTTAATCTTTCATGCTTAACGTAATGATTTCTCTTCGAGCAGCCTCAAGTCACAGAAGCTCTTATATATCCTAGAACTACCTATCTAAATTTGATAATAATAACCAGCCCAGAATGATGCAAACCATAAATAGTGTATATCGCTGAGGCAAAAAAGAAACCCTTGGTATCATTGCAGGATCGTCGGGTTGCAATTCTGTAAAGGTGACGGTGAATGTCGATTTGCGCGGTGTGATCAGCAACGCCATCTGTCCGGACAATGAGATTATCATCGGCTTCTTGGCGATCCCAGGAAAAGACGTCGCCTGGGAAGAGCTCGATCAACAAATATTCTCGCTGTTCGAGGTACGTCCAAGCACTTTCCCCATTATTTCGGTCCTTTGCTATTGGTTTATATTTCAGGCTTACATTGCCCGAATAGATCCAGATCATCACCTTGGACTACATTGCACCGAAAGTGTGATCGGCTATCAGATGGGTGAACTGGTTCGCGAAAAAGGTGCCACCCCACCGGAACAGATCCCTGGAGATGTTTTAGCCCCCACGACGACTGTTAGGATGTTCTTGAGAGGTAAGTGCGAGAAGAGGTGCAAAGGAGGTCTAGCTATTGCTGTCACGTACGCGACATTCGCAACATGCGCACCTCGTTTGTCTTTACTGTGTTCGTACAGATTCTGTAGTACCCGAGCACCTAAGAAGTTAGAAAAAAAACCTTGACTTTCGCTTTCTTTACCATGGTCGACCAATGGGATTAAGAGTTTCGTTTATTTTCGGTGGCGGATCCTTTATTTCTAATCGTTAACATTCTGAAGTTGAGAACGTCTATGTAGCAGTCAGGGTACAGCATCGTGATGTGTAAAATGATGGTGTGGGTGCGATCCCACCCCCCAACTAAAAGAGGATCTCGGTACGCCCTCCCCCTTCCGTCCCCAACACCTACTACGATCTCCCACATTTCCAGTTTTTCACCCAGAGATTTTCCATTGAGCAAGGGGGTGTATATGGTATATATAGTAGTACACATGAAACTGGAAAAATCACGTGAAAAGTCAACAACAGGGAAAAATTTCTCCTCAACGCGGTTAATTTCTCTCAAAGCCACATACGACCCCCGCCAGCGACGACGAATATGACCCCACCATACCCCAAGCGCAAAAGTATAATACGATCCCTAGTGTGTTATCACACAACAATGCTGTGTCCTGGTAGTAGTTACCTACAATGCCATTTGAGTCCTGTGAATAAGGCACCCACCTGGCACACAAGCATCCACTCCACAAAGCGCTGCTTTCATCCCTCGAGATGAGCAAGTGCAAAGGAAGGAGTAGAGCACGCGGCTGTGGGAAAACCGCACATTGTAAAAGTGAAACGAAAGAATGCTTAGTTGAATATGTTTACAATTCAGGTGCTGCTCAACATGCTGTCGACTCCCTTGTACTCGAATGCCTATTTCCTCGAACAATGCTCGAACAATTGCTCAAATTCTTGCTGTCACATAGGCGATTAGTGCTTTCTGGAGCCACTGGAATTGGCAAAGTGAGCACTTAGTTTCTATACACTACGCTTCGTCTCTATTACTCCAGTGTTCCTAAGAAAAAGGAAGAAACGTTGGGAAAGGTTTTAGTAATCAAAAGGTGTACCACGCGCGCGATTCGAGTGTAATCTCGAATCGGCACTCAGGTCAACCAAGCCTTCTGCCCTTCGGGGCCGGTCAGTTGATCGCAATCAAAATGCCACTGCGATTTTGAGTAGAAGTGCAGTGCGCCGCAGAATTGACCAACAGCAGAAGCATTATCCTGTTATCCTTTCTTGCACATAAATGGTTTTCCTGGAAATGGCTTACCGACTACATTATCCATTGCGTTATGAAGTCGGGAAAAATTGCTACTGCAGAAAACCTTGGGTGGATCAGAGTCGAAAGAGCTCTTTCTCATGAACGGGAGCACCTGATCGTTGCAGCGTTTGAAAAAAGCTTTTCATCAGTTCCTAAATGACACGCTTTTACGCGTGTGGACTTAGGTAGGCTATAAGGTAGAGACGATCGTTTCCTCATTGATGTTGCTGAATCTTCTTACAAATCTATCAGTAGTAGAAATCAGATTTTCTCAAAATTTATTCCTCGTTTAGAGCAACCTTGCACGTCAGCTCGCCACCTATCTTTCCGTCAGAATCGGTCTTGACCGTAACGGAGTTGTTGACGTGCGGATACCGGAAGATACCAGTGACCAGTGAAAGGAGATTGTTAAGGTCAGCAGCTTTCCATTTGCACTTACTCATCTGTAGATGTAATAACTGGTCCATGAATTTCGATTATTCTGAGAAGATAGAGCACTGATCAAGCAGAGCAGATCACTGGTCAAGCAGTTCCCTACACTACTACCATGTAGCATCCAATCGAACTTTCATTGCGTTTTACTTGATCGCGGCTCTTTGGAGTACTTGTACGCTAGTAGTGCAGTTGGTGGATCTATTCTCCTCCATTACTCTACCATTTCTTCTGACTAATGTGGACCATTTATCATCCCGTGAGCACGCAAACCCTAACGGACCCGGTGATTTCCCTTTTTACCTCTCGGACTACTTTTCCGAACATCTATCAATTTCTTCCACTCGTTCTACCAGGCCTCTAGTGAAGCTCATTTTTTCTCTCCTACTGTCGCCTATCCGGTCCTTCTGGGAGGCCACACTATTTTCACTCACCTCATATAACTATATCTATAACTTGCTTGAAAGTGTTTCTTACAAGTACATGATCATTTTAGGTTGAGAAACAATTGGAAAGTCTTCTGAGGTCGACCGATCCATCAGTGGTCCTTATTGACAACATCCCCTCGCCATCGCATCGCATTCGTTTCATCGGTTTTCTCATCGGTAGAGCTCAATCACGACGGTTAGTTCTTTACTTTTCTGACTTCTTGCTACTACCGTATCGTTCACTAAAACCAAACACTTTATATGGGCAGGCGATGTTTTGCATGTTTTACTCGTCCGACTTTTTTCATGGTATCACCACATTGTCAGTATTACACTGTCAACAACATTTTTTTCAATTTATGATAGTAGCAGAGGAAAAAACTTGGTAAACAGACTAATCCACGCTCAGAAAGTCTCACTGATCCAGGTTCAGGAGTTTTTTTGCAATGAGGCTGTAATTCACGACGTAAACCAAACATTCTGATGTTCTGGTTGCGATGTTCTGGTTACAGACAACCAGAAGGCGCTGTTTATCGAGAGGGGGGCATTTTGTACTATCACTGCTTCCCTTGCTCCGGTTTGCAAATCTCACTTTGGTAAAACTTGTGAACGCTTGTAAAGCTGGAGCAGGATCGTCTAGCCACCATCCCAAAACGTGTCAACTCAAGAAAACGCTACCTAGATGGGTCGACACATCTATGGAAAGCAAAATGCCCCCCGTCGATAAACTGCGCCAAAGAACATCAAAATTTTTGGTTTACGTCGTGAATAACATGGACCGCACCTCTTGAAATTATCACGGGAAGAGGCAGTGGGTTTTCATACGCTGACCATTCCCGGAAAATTTGATGAGTCATGTGTTCACTACTTTGAAATATGCCCATTACGAAATGATGAAGAAAGTCTAATAGCGACAGAGATCATAAAAGAGCCATGGTTATCACCACTCGTGCCATTTTAAGGCATATTAATTGATTTATTTATTCATTATGCACGCACAGGTGCGCTGCAATAAAGATATGTGGAAATAAATGGCCAAGAAACTGCAACACACGCATAATACGAAAGAAGTTAAATTAGGCAACAGTAATACGCACAAGTAAAGAGTTCTCTAGGCTTAGAATTCAAAAATCTTGAATGCCTGCTACGGCGAAGCGGTCTATTTTCTTCAATTTTCTCCAAAACACTTCTGTAACAGGCGCCCTCTGTGGACCTGATGGCAACGACTGCAGCCACCCTGCACCCCGCTAAAATGAAGGATTGAAGAACTCTGGTTCGGAGGGTTCTTCTTAGTTTAGGACATTGGAGATTTAACGAAGTAGTGCAGCCGCTGCTTTATTTGAGTACCCAATAATTACTCGGCTCTGAAGGCAACTCCTGCAATCGCACTCCATATGTAATACAGTTCAAAAATAGAATTGCCGTGTTCTTGTTGACTTACTGAAGGAGAAGAAAGCTCGAAAAACCGCCCGCAATAAGACCCTCTTTATTGCAATGATCGTGATCACCGGACGAGCATAAGATGGTCAAGATCAACTTGTGAATTGCAAAAGGAGACGATAAGCTAACAACCCGAGAGAAGCCAGAAAACGACGGGCGAGGAGCGTAATGGCACTTTCACAACGACAGGGGCAGCGAAGGCTGGCATGAGTCCTATTGAGCGCCCATGGGCCTAAAACCAAAGCGCCCTGTGCTCTGGTTGCCACTTCTCAAAGTTTGCATGTAGTACAGCCTCTGCTGGTGCCTACTTGGTCGTCGTGCACTGTTTGAGAGGTTGTAGCCGTGATTTGTCGCGGACCGTGCCTTTAACCTCATGTCTTCCTTGAAACAGAAAGCAATATCATCAAAAACTCTTCTGTACAGTTATGTCCTGAGCTTGAAGCGATGTAGACGATCACTGTAACTGGATAGGGTGTGAGGGATTGGGATAACATCGGCACAACAAAATCCTAATGAAAGTTCGCTGAACTTTTTCAATTTTCGCTTGTAGGTTCCTCGTGTGCGGGCTCCATATTTGTGGGTCATATTCATTTACGGAAACGACATGCGCCTTGTAAAGCTTCAGCAAATTTGAGGGGTCACTTTGTCGAACATTTCTGATTTCTGACTATAGCAAAAAGAGTTATGAAAGCTTTTCGGACAATAGCGTTAATATGATGTGTAAAATTTAAGCACAATAAAATTTTGGTCTTATATATCTAATTATGCCCCACGTGCGCTGGTGGAACTCGCCGCAATTGTTGTAACCTATTAGTTCGGATTGTCCCTCAGTTTCCTCCGCGTTTGCGGATATTACTTAGAAGCGGGTTGTTGGACGGCGCCATGGGCGGTCCTCTTTTATGAAAGGCTTGAATGCGCTGCAAAAGCGCCGTTGGGTTCCTCCAGCTTTTATGATTTACTAGTAGATGTAATTTCATCACCACTGTCACCGAAGCTATCTCTTCAACCTTTAACTTCGCCTTGCACTTGGCTACTAATACGTAGCTGACTCTCGGCTAGATTGAGCAATCAGAGGTACAGCTACAATCCCGTTGACTACCTGAAGCTTTTTTAGAACTATTTGAAAATTTACTCAGTTCAAATGCGTCACTCCTGATCGGGCCTCATGTGCATTCTCGCTCAGTTCTTCCCAGCGCTGCATTTATGTGCAACAGCCTAGCGCTCGTATTCAACGCGCTCTGGCCCTGCATTTTGTGACCTGCCTTACATCCTCAACGAGGACCACTGCCTGCTTTGGCTTTCTTTACTCATGTTTGCTTTCATGGCCACCCCCTCCAACCCGCCAAACTGTAAAGCTCCATCGACTACAGACCCCTGTTTTCATTCCTTGATTTCTCATGACAAGGTCCCGTGCTTCAACCTGAGCGTGAAGATTACCTCTCTAAGCTTTTACAGATTATCCCTCAAGTTGACCAGGGGTATTCGAGTAAGGGTTGCATCAGTAGGAACGAAGCGCAGGTCTGCTGCATGTCAAACTAACCTTCTAATAATAATCTCTTCACTAATCATTACTTATCGACCTTTAGAGACTTACTTTCCAGCTTTCAATTTACCGCTCCAAAATTCTGCTAAACATTCCTGCATTTTGCTCCCACTGAACCTTCGCGGGGATCCGACTTTTTGACCGAGATCTCTTAGCCTCCCTTCCGCCTAAATGCATTGCGCTAATGGCATTCATATTGCTTTCTCATGGAATTGCATTTTTTCAACCGTCAGTCTAATGGAACATGTCTGGTTCGTTTGATTGGCTGTCGACTTGCTAACGCGTCACCCATATCCGATAGCTTTTCGCATAGCATTTGAAAGGAGCTAGTTCCGCATCCGACAATTACCTTGGAGGTGCCTTGCAACACAGAACAAAAGTAGAAGGAACTTGTAGCTAAAAAATCCAAAATATCGCTGCGTAATCGGTTCATAGAGCTGTAAGTAAAATTGTTCCCGGGAGTCTATGGAAGATGCGAGAAAGAAGTGGTTCCCTAGTTCCGCGACCAATTCTGCAACGTGATATAGTTGCACAATGGGTTCCCTGTGCTGAAGAGAGATGATGAACATCATATCGTTCGCTCAAAGCTCTCACGTAAAAGTCTGACCTTCGCTTAGACATCCATGTAAGGCGCGTTCGGCGACGGGGGGCATTTTGCACTTTTGCTACTTCCCATCGACGTGTCGACCTATCTAGACAGCCTCTTCTCGAGTTGACAGGTTTTACCATGATGGCTTGACGAGCTTGCTCCAGCTTCACAAGAGTTCACAGGTTTCGCCAGAGTGAGACTTGTAAATCCGGAACTAGGGCTGAGCGTGATAGTAACAAGATGCCCTCCTTCCCCGACCTTCCCCCCGCCGTCACCGAACTTGCGCTGTGGTTCGTTTGACATCAGTGGAATCCATTCAACTGAACGCTGTCTGGTCCAGGGTCGTTCTTCGAAAGCGCACATTTCCCCCTCTCTCGTGTAGCGGGAAAGCTGCCGCAGCATCGCCCTTTCGAGTTGGGCTCACATCGAATGCATGCTAATGCAATGCTCATGCTGTCTCGTAAAAGTCCAAGTCATCGCCACAGTCAGAGGCATAAGTTAAAAAGGCACATTCCGCGATAAAATAAGGCTATGACCTCTCAAATGTGTCGGACGATCCGGAAGGCGATTTTTGAGGCTGCGCTACTTTCAAAATGTGAAAAACGACGGCAGAACTCCGGCTAGAAGCTGACTAATTAGGCCCCATGGACACCCCTTAGGCCCATGCCGACCCTCACTGGCTGCTAGCTACTAGCTAGTAGTCACTATGTTATCTTTCTCTATAACATTTCGGACTGCTTTTTATGCTGCTTTTCTCCGCTAATTAGTTACTTAGCGCTTTTTTGTGCCTATTTGAGTTCCGTTTCCCGCAATTTGCGGTCGCGAACTCTGTGCCTTTAAAGCAGTAAGGAGCGCGGAATCGTAAAGGTGAAAGGCGTTTGTGAAATGAGGATAAACGCTGTGAATGGAACATCGTTTGGTCCGAGTTTACGTACACGTTACTACCGAGTTCAGTACACAGAAGCCTGCCTGGCTATGAATGGACGTCGTTATATAATTTATATGGGAGGTCGGTAACACAGAACCACCATTCGTTGTTTACATCTTCCAGAAATGATTCCCACTTCTGCTACACATTTGGCTTTCCTACCGGAAGCTTTGATGAAATAAATTTCTTTGGCCAACAAACCATGGGCTAATGTATTGGACATTTCATGCAATAAATGCGGTGCAAACGAATCGGTCGTGACGGAGGTGGAATTCATCACTCCCCTCTTTGGTTCTCGAAGCACAGTCACGAACGGCCCTCGTGAAAAGGAATTTTCGTCTGCTGCCATGTCGTTCTTGCTCCATCGACAAGTCTCGAGAGGAGCCATAGGAACAGAGTCTCCTTTAGGATATGCTGATACCACAGCCAAAATGTAAATCGGCTTCCCGCTACACGCAGATATTTTGCTAACGTTTCGGCTTAGTCGCCATTGTCGGATGAGAAGTCACGGTAGGAGTACTGCCGACTGCTTTTTCAGACTTATGAAAACGGAAGGAACCTCGTAGCCTACAAACGCACTCTAATAACGCCTGGAACAAGTACGAACTAGTTCGAGTTCGCTGAAGCGGGTCACCGTGGGTGACTTCAGCTTCAGCAATTGGTGCTTTTCGCCACAAAGCCGATGGCTATTGAAGCCCACATAGGTCAGCGAACGTGGCGATATTGCTTGTAATGGCCAGCAGTCACACATTTTTTTTTCAATATAGGGTCTTCGATCAGTACAAAAGATCTCCAAAGTTTCTGTTTCTCCAAGTTCTTTACATTTCAAGTAAACTAACCACGCTCATGGCAATCGATAATTTCTCGCACTTTCAAAAAAGGCCCACTACGTTGATATGCAGCAATAACTTCTTGAGTTTGACGTCTCAAGTTCTACAACCACCTCTAGTGCATCTTAGCAGGCCTTCATCATTTTTGCAAAAAAAAAATCCAACTTCTTCCACTTTCGGACTTCGTGTGGCGTGGTACGTATAAAGCTGGCAGAAAGGCCCATAGCCCATCCGCTCTGGAAGCAGGGCAGACCATAGATGAGAACGCGGGATTGTATCTGGAAGTGTTCTTCCGTCGCAGTTATGTCCTCTACCGGAATGCGTATAGTCCTGTCTTTCTTACTGCGAAGTTTCTGGAGTTGGTTTGGCGCGGCGCTTGCCTGCTCTTCACCAGCTGTGGAAGCTGGCAGGCAGCCACAATCGGTGGAGAACAAGCTGGTGCCGAGTTAAACCCAACTCCAGCTCGCTTCATGGTCCGCAGCGAACAAGTCCGTAGCATAGTTTCCAATCATTTCTTTGTAGTGGGTGCTTTTTTCAAAGCGGGAAATTCACCTGAGCTTCAGAACTACATGCTCTAGAGTCCATGCTTGAAATATTCATAAATTCATATATCTGTCCATTTATTCATGATTTTACATGGCATTCAGTGGATATGGCTGTTTTTGCATCAGGAAGAAAACTGAAAGTATGTATCTCACGTCTATGGAATGTTTTCCCACTGCAAGTCGGTTAGTCTTCACATGAGAACACCTGGATTTATTAGACGTTCCTTCTCAGCGCGTTTTCGGCCCGATTTCCTGTAAGGAATATGTCTTTCTGAAATGTTGCCTCACCTGACCAGAATGAGACATGGTTGATTAAATTCTAGAAGTCTTCAATTTGATATTGGAGGTTTTGAAATGCTTTAGCCTCTTCGACTCTGGGCTTGCTTGAGGGAGCTAACAAAACGCTTCGCTCGCACTCATTTGATACTGTACATTTGATGTATTCCGTGGCTGAATGCTAGGTTTCGTTCTCATGCGCTGCCTCAATTTCCTCCTATCTCAGATCTCTCAAGCGAATCTCGCTGAGGTGCTTCTTTATGAGAGTTCTTTCAGAGTTTCATTCTAGATGTTCCTGATTAAAAGCTCCTCCTCCTTCTCCTTGAGAGTATGTTCCTACCATGCTGGTCGCCGACCAGACATGTGGTCCTTACTCGGATTTCCGTGCCACGCCCATCTACATTTTGCTGTGGCGACTGTGCAACCTTGTTCTCTAATAGCTCTGGGTCTGAACATTACGGAGCTTCTTCATTCTTGACTCTATATCTCTGAGATGTCTTGCACCTCGCAACAGCGGAAAATTCTGCTCGATCCATGTGTTCGTTACACCTTATAGGTGCCAATTAACTCTGCTAACAGCCCATCTAGGCACAACATCTATGAGAAATATAATGGCGTTCCCAGCGCTGGTTTCTAAGAATTACGACAAATCGTTCTCAACGGTTGTAAGCTAGTCATTTGCCTCCGAAGGGACTCATGTGTGACTCATGCATAGATCAACTTAACTTCTTGATAGACCTTCTGATTCAGTAAAACATCCTATACTTTTATAGCAGATCGGCGGA
>MU914724.1:0-10419 GCA_036418165.1 Cooperia oncophora
AGGTCGGCATGGGCCTAAGGGGTGTCCATGGGCCTAATTAGTCAGCTTCTAGCGGAGTTTTTCACATTTTGAAAGTAGCGCAGCCTCAAAAATCGCCTTCCGGATCGTCCGACACATTTGAGAGGTCATAGCCTTATTTTATCGCGGAATGTGCCTTTAAAAAACAGTAGTAAGAGAAGGAAGGTACTAGCGCCGAGATTCATCGGGCCCGATCATTGCACAAGGATGTGTTCAGTTGATAGTCACACCAAAGGATGAGGATTTACAACAGTAATAGACTGTTGCATTCGCTGAGATAATATGGTCTGTATGGTAATAAAAACAATGATAAGTCACGGGAAGTGGGTGTACTTTTGAATTTCAGGAGCCACCTGGCTCTGGGAACTTCTCTGAAGGCAGAGAACACGGTAGATAATTCTCCTCCTGGCCAAGGATCCAAAGAAAAGTTCAACAAAGCAAATGCGTAGCAATGAGGACGAAGCGGTCGAAAACAAGCGAATCGGGGACTTCACTCCCTTCTGACAAATTGTACACTTTCCTCCATGGGTGGTCCTTGTAGTGTGCGAGGTGAATGGGTCCGCAACTGCAAGAGCGCGTCCCTTAATATCAAAAGTGCACGGGAACGTAGTAACTATAGCGTAGTATCGTTTGAACGCTGTGTTCATACTCCGCCCGCGCTCACCTAAAGGTGCAACACTGGCACTGATACGAAGGTCCTGCAGCGGAACACTCTTCCGGTGACGAGAACAACCAGAAACGAGAGTGCGCAGATAAGAACACGTTGACCATGGTCAGGGATACTTGTGCACTGAACACTTAGATAGCCTACGTGTGTTATTTACAGCATTTAGATATTCATGAAGCTACCGGCACTGCACAAAAATCGTATTTTAGGATTACACATTGATCGAGGAAGAACTTCGATCTAGTTACCACCCGCAAAACTTCTTCTGTTATTCTATTGACCAGAAGGCTGATAAGGATTTCCATGATAAAATGAAGCAACTTGCTGTCTGCTTCCCAAACGTGCTCATAACACCAGGTGATCATTTCCTTTTGAATTATCCCTTTCATCTGCTTCTATTTGGTCACACCTTTGAAAGGATTCAGGTTTATCAAACAGGAGTTCGCCCGTTTCTTCTATAGGGGGTCTTAAACTAATTGTCTGGGCTGATAGCCTTCTGCTAGCACTTTCAAGCATTTTGATCGCCTTCAGTGACTCATTCTTGAATCAGTTCCGCAAAAAGTAAGAGTGCCGTCAAATGTTCCATTTCTGCTGCTCACTCTTCTGAATACACGCTTCACTTTAATGCAGATCGCGCTGGATCTGCATACATGTGCCTATCTTTTAGATAGGAACAGATCCAATTAAGGATGGGCCTTCGATTCCTAACTGCCACAATTTTCGACAGCAGCTTTTCATGACTCACTTTATCGAAAGCTTTGGACAAATCAAAATAGATTATGTCCACGCCCTTTCCTTCATTAATAGCAAGATTCCAATCAAATACACAGTCTGCCATAAGAGTAGTTGTAGAAGCACCACTGACAAAGCCATGCTGCTCTGTGGGAATAAGATTATGCTTCGTTAAATGAGATACAATTTTATCACGTAATATCTTTTCCAGAGCTTTAGCAGGCGGAGCAGTTATACTTATGGGGCGGAAGGAAGACACTAGCTTAGGCTCAGTAATCTTTAGGAATGGCAGTAACGATAGATTCTTTCCAACTCAGCGGGACCTCGGAGAACATAAGAGAAACGTTGAGAATCATACAGATAGGCTTGCATAAAGAGAGAGCACAGTTTTTGTATACAATCTGCGGAATCCCATCGGGAGGAAGAGAAGTGGAGCATCTGAATGATTTCAACGTTTGTACACCACGTCGTAGGTTACTACACATTCACTGAGGACATTCAAACATTTGCGAGCTCCGGAACTCACATTGAAATGCTTCCTCTGTCAGTGGAAAATACAGATGAAAAGAACCGTGCGAGCGCTTCATCTTTTTGGCCATCAGTTAGGAAACGATTGCCGCTTTCATGAAAAAGTGATAGATAATGCGATTTGTATGCTCTGATAGCAAATTTCGTGCTCTATAACACTGCAATGGAAATCTGTTTTCCATAGCTGTTTACTTTCTGTTAATTTCAGGTTATTAATACGGAATGTCAGGTCGATGAGAATCAGCATTCCCGACTTCTCCCTACCGCTTTCCACGGAAGCTTCAAAGCCCCTGGAGCAGCTCAATAGATTCGCCAGGGTTTGAGTAAAGCATTGAGTAACAGATTAATATTAGGACGGCTCACAATTGATTTTGAGAAAAGCAAAACCGACAACGCTGACCTTGCAGACATCCGGTCGACCCATACCTCACGATTTTTTTTGTTTCCTGATTGACTTTCATATTTACAACACTATAAAAAATACAGATGTTTACAATAAACTAGTCAATAATATATTCTCCATTGTTTCTTACAACCTCCTCCCACCGATCAGCCAGCTCAGTCAGTCACCGAGAAGGCATTGAAAAGCTGGCTGATCGGTGGGAGGAGGTTGTAAGAAACAATGGAGAATATATCATTGACTAGTTTAGTGTAAACATCTGTATTTTTTATAGTGTTGTAAATATGAAAGTTAATCAGGAAAACAAAAAAATCGTGAGGTATGGGTCGACCGGATGTCTGCAAGGTCAGCGTTGTCGGTTTTGCTTTTCTCAAAATCAATTGTGAGCCGTCCTAATATTAATCTGTTACTCAATGCTTTACTCAAACTCCTGGCTGCTCCAGGGTTTTGAAGTTTCCGTGGAAAGCGGTAGGGAGAAGAAGTTGGGAATGCTGATTCTCATCGACCTGACATTCCGTATTACTAACCTGAAAACAGCTATGAAAAACAGATTTCCATTGCAGTGTTATAGAACACGAAATTTGCTATCAGAGCATACAAAACACATTAGCGAAACATTCAACTATTAGCATAAAATTTCAAGTGGAACAGACGCGATGACTTGTGATCCTGCCCATTATCTGCGAGGTGAAGGTTGCCAACTTCGAAATTCTTGAAATTAGTTCCGAAGCGTCCTATGAGGATTCCCTCGCTGGGACTTCTAGCTCAACCTATTGCAAATGTATGGAGCAGCTTAAGCGATTTTAGCACTTCGAATAGACGTAAATAGAGGCAGCTGTCGAAGGTACTAATTTTCGCCGACTCAACTTTCAACTTCAACGACTAAAAATTTACAAAAATCATTTCCTCACCCAAAGCTGTTTCGATATTCTTATAGTACGAGAAGTTTCCTATCAGATGATATCAAACTTGCTCGCAAAACTTTTCACTTTTTGAACAAAATTTCCAATTGAAAAAAAACGCCATTACCCATGGGCCAACCCAATATATTTCTAAATCTTCATTGGTTTTCTTCGTTGTTTTAGGATGTCTTTCAGTTCCATTCTTATTGTTTTTTTTCGTTATATATTTATTCATTTATTTCCCTAGAAATTAGTAAAGCAAAACCTAGTAGAACACTCACTCATCAATTAAAGCAAATAGGATGCAAGTGGGGCTTGATAGGGAGCTGGGTTTTGATTGCTAAAGAAGAAAAACTAGATAGCTGTTCATATTCTTCTGAGTAGTCTGCCTATCTCATAGACTAGGGATACACAGAAGTCCAAATCTGAGCGGAAGCGAAACGGAACACTTCTTTTAATTCCCGTGGTCATATCATATCCTTTTTTCTCATTCTTTTGAGTGTGTTAGTCCATAATAAGTTCGTGGAGAACCCGGAATCAGTGGAATGACAGTGCTCTCTATCAGGATGCACATTTCTGTACAACGGGTGTTGGTAGTCATCCGCTCACCGAGTGATTATTGTTCAGCACCAGTGGTTTTCACTGTGTCACTTGAGACTCTTAAGACAATAAATTCGTATCGCAAGTTCACATCATTTCCACACAATTTTGTCAGTTAACAGAAAACCTATGAGTAGCTGTAGCTGTAAGCTTCTTGAAAAATTGGCGCGTTACATCTATTTGAAGTCGTTCTTTTATTTCAGGCTCTTCATTATCCTACTATATACAGGGGGGGGGCAAAAAAAAGTCACTTCGACCGAGTCACATATCAGCAAAGTTTTCGCTGCCCAGACAGAGGACGTGGATACGAGTACCAGGGCGGAAGATACCCAAGATGTTCCTCTATAAGCAGGAGCTGGCTCTCGCCCATCACCTTCATGTACACCAAAATATGAAGTCATCTCCAGTCGCAGCCTGACTGGAGAAGACCTTTGGAATTCATGTCACCTCCAAACAGCTGCGAAACTTCTAGTATGGAGTCACCCATGGATAGCTACCTGGAGACCAGTACTCTCGAAGACCTCCAACATCGAGCAGCTCCGACAACGTCGCTACGGTCTAGGACATCATCTTCACCGCAGTCGCCAAGGCGCGGGTTGATGGTATGGACCGGACGTACCTGGAATGGAAAGACCAATATTTTCTTCGTGGCCCGGACTGAAGGTGAGCGCTGGCGGTTACATCGAGCAACTCGTGAAGAATATCCTCCTCACATGTCGTCGCCCGTACCTTCTTGGAAACTTTGTACTGCTACAGCATTGGGTGCCACCACATGGAATCGAAGGGCATTGGAGAAACTCTCGCCTACTTGGAATGGAAGGGGGCTGAATACCTAAAGAAGGTGGAATATCCAAGTAGGTCACCTGACCTGAATCCCCTCAATTACCCGGTTCGGGCGGAGTTCAATAGGGTGGTCTACGGTGGCGGAGAAATCGACTATCTCGCTGATCTCAGGCACCACATCGCGTGCCAGAATCTCTCGATGGCGCTCGTCCAGAAGGCTGTGGCGGAGTGTCATAATAGTATTTAATATGCTCTTTAATATGGTGGTAAAAATGTCCGATCAGAATTTATAAAGTGTAACTTATCACCTGTATCACCTGTGCTCCCGTTGATCATCGAGTTCCTCGAGCGGGCGCCAGTAACGTCTCCATTCGTCCCTGCAACGTGCAAGAGTTGCCCAATGAACTCTCTCAGCTCGAGGGACACGATGAACTTCATACCATTCGTTCAGAGCTTTCACGAAGAAATCTGACCATCGCGTAGGCGGTCTTCCAGGCGTTCGCTTGACATCCCGTGGAATCCAGTCGGTGATTGCTCTGGTCCAGCGGTTCGTCCTCGAAACGCATGACGTGTCCGGCCCACCTGATCTTCGAAACCTTGGCAAATGCGGCGGCGTCTCTGATCTTCGATCGTTGGCGGAGTGCGGAGCTCCGGATTCCCTCTCTCACTTGCGTATAGCGGGAAACCCCGTGCACTCTCCTTTCGATGGCGGGTTGAGACACCGACCGCATGCTCATCCTGCTTTCGTAGAGTCCAAGTCTCTGAGGCGTACGTCAAGGCAGGAAGGACCGCGGAATCGAAGAGGTGGGCACGGAGCTTGGTGTTCTTCGTCTTCTTCGCTACTCCCTCGATGTTCTTGAAGGCTCCCCAAGCCGCTCGCTTCCTCAGCTCTGCTGTAGCTGCTAGGTCATTCATCATATTGATTTCACGACCTAGGTACACATAGCTAGAGCATTCAGAGATGGTCGTTCCGTTGAGCGTGAATGGGGCATCAGATACCAATCCGTTTCTCATGAACATCGTCTTCGTTAGGTTCATGCCGTAAGGCACGATTTTTCCACACGCGGCAGGTAGAATTCAGCCATTTCAGTTCCGCTTGTTGCGAATGTTTGGTGTTATCAAAATCGCATGTCTTCAGCAAAGCGGAGGTGGTGTAGTTGCCGACCGTCGATCTTCACTCCCATGTCTTCCCATTCCAGTTGACGCATGATGTTCTCGAGAGAGGCGCTGAATTGATTCGGCGAGATGGTGTCGCCCTGTCGGACCCCTCTCTTCACATCAATGATGATCTCCTTGTAGAATGGTGAGATCTTGGTCGTGAAGTTGCTGTAGAGCTCACGAAGAATCCTGATGTACTGAGTAGGAATACCCTGGTTGCCCAGGGCTTCGATAACCGCTTCTGTCTCAACGGAGTCGAAGGCTTTCTTCAAGTCGATAAACGTGAGACATAGCGGCATCTTGTACTCTCGCGATACTTCGATGAGCTTCGTTACCGTGTGGATGTGATCGATCGTGCTGAATCCTCTTCGAAACCCTGCTTGCTCGCATGGCTGTCCTTCGTCTAGTGTTCTGCCAATCCTGTTCAGGATGACTCGTGTGAAAAGTTTGTAGACTGCAGACAGCGAGCAGATCGGGTGATAATTGCCAGTGTTGTACAGGTCTCCTTCTTGTACAGCAACGCAGTCGTGCTGCGTTTTTCCCGAGGTGGGTAAGCTTGCTGTCCGACAGGTATGGCGCGTGGAGGAGTCGTGCTCAGTAGACTTTGAGCAAGAACTGGCGGAAAGATTCTTACAGAATGTTTCTTGATAAATGTCGGGACCGGGGGTGTGTGCGTGTGCTTTGTTATTTGTTTTTTGGGTGCGACGATTCGTTTACCGAACGGAGGTGACAGTGTCGACTCTCGAGAGGGAGAACTGCAGGAACGACATATCCATCCAGCTCCAAGCGGTATGGTTGCAGGTGGACGTGGCTGTCAAAGAGATCCGAGTAGAAGTCGTGGATGACCTTCTCCATTGCCCTTCTGGATGCGGTGATTGTTCCATCCGGACGTCGGAGGGCGGTCATCTTAGTCTTACAGTTGGCGAAGTCGCGGCGGGCGTTGCGTACGCTCTTCCCAGCCTCTGCGGCTTCCGCAGTACTGCTGCTCTTCTCTCCTTGAGGTCTTCTTTATCGCTTCTCTGCATAGCTTCGCAAGCTCAGACGTCAGCTGGTAATTGCCTGCGGCTCGTGCGGCTCCACGTTGGCGAATCAGCTCGAGAGTTTCCAGAGATAGACGCTTCTTGGTAATCTTGGAACCCTCTGACTTCTTGGCGCAGTCGTGAAGATGTGCAACAAGCCTTTCGTATTCCTCGTCGATGTTGTCAATGACAGAATCCTCCCAGAGCCCAGCGAGAGAAGTGAAGTGATCCCAGTTGATGGTGGTCTTGGGGCTTCGCTTCTTGAACTTTGCGGCTCTCTCTCCTCGCATCGAAAAGCGGAATCTTGCGCGAAGGAGACGATGGTTGGATCCCGTGTAGAACCTAGCGACAACAGCGACATCGGTCAGGCAAAACCTCGATTGCAGATGATGTGGTCGATCTCGTTATGGAATTGTGTACCAGGAGAGTCCCATGTCCAGCGTAGAGTAGGGCTTCTGGAATTGCGAGTTACCATGGATGGTGTGGGTGCAACATTGGATAAAGCTGCAGACAGTGGCCTTTCACGTCCTGCTCATTCCACTCCGTTCCGTGAGTTTTCGAGTTATGTGAAGTTCTTCAGCCGTTCTTCTTGTTCCGATCTTAGCCTTGAAATCACCGACGATACCTTGAAGAAGGTGTGATCTTCCTTGTAGAACTTCTCCAATTCCATATAGAACGCTTCGAGCTCATCCTCGTCGTAGCTTGATGTTGGTGCGTAGGCGACGAAGATTGTCAAAGCTGGAGTTGAACCGCGCAATCCTTCTCAATCGGCAACCGTCCAGGTTCGGTCGTCAGGACTTTCGTACGAAGTAGGATGTTCATGGCCAAGTGCGTGTTGACGAGGACGCCCACACCGCCAACGCCTCTGCTGTCGCATGTTCCGAGGAACAGTTCTTCTCCAGTCTCGTATACGGCGTGTAGCGGGCGATGCCTCCTCGTCTCGGTCAGTCCGATGACGTCGTACTTGATCTTCCTGGCTTGCAACATCAGATCCTCGATGTGAGCTTCCGATGCAAGCGTCCGTGCGTTGAAAGTACAGATCGTCATCCTAGTCCTGGGCGACTTGAATCTCCATTGGCCCTGTGATTTTAGCAGCCTCGCCCGAGCGGTCCCAGCCGACGTCGCCCTGTCGGTGGTTCCCTCAGGTTCAGGGGAATGAGGCCCATAACTGTTACTGTTTTCGGCGATAAGAAGTTTAACCACGCGTAGCTCGCCAGGCTCTGACGTGGCACCTTCCGCATTCGTACGTTTTTGGAAGCATGTCGCAAAACCGTTCACGGAATCCGCTACGCCACGATTGAGGCTTGCGGATAGGATTTGTGTAGGGAGTGTAACTTATAGGGCGCCTCAAAGTCAATGAAGGAAAGTGACTTTTTTGCCCCCCCTCTGTATTGTCGCTAAGGTTTGTCTTTCGGTGTGAGTGATTGTATGTTTATATGTGTGTTTGACCTAAAAATTCATAAATTCCCTTCATATGCAAGACCATAGAGTGTTCAAATTGGTACGTGATATAAGATGTGCAACGGGAGCTTTTGGTGGGTGACTGAAACTGATATCAAGTGATAAGAGACTGATAGGCGACGTTCATAAGAGCAGGTTCAGCAAATTTATAACTCGCGTCACAGCAAGCGATGAAAAGTGTTGTGAATAACAGCTGACAAGTGTTGACAAGGGCTCTCAGAAGGGACAGGTCACCACAATCATAACTCGCCTCACAGCGGCGGTGGGATGTCGGTCCCATGAAGTGATATAGGAGGCTGGACGTGAAAAGCATCGGTGGGCGGCAGGAGGTGATCTTATCTTAATCGCTGATAAGATCCCAGGATCATTTTTGAAAAGTGTGCCCCCGGAATTCATAGCACAAGTTGTAGCAACAGTGGGGAACTGCTTCCAACCAGTAATTCAGGGACGGCTAAGGAACACTTTAGCCCACGAATTATTGAGCAGAGTCCTAGTGAGTCAACATGTATATACCCTCTAGCGATGTAGTCAAATTATTCGACCGTTAAACTCTTAAGTTTCGACAGAAGTGAACGCCAGAAGTTGATCTCCTCATCTTTCGAACGCGAGGCTGTCCGTATTTCCAACTAATGGTCAGTGTACTTAGAAGTGTGGTAACCACTGTCATTAGTGAGAAGAAATGTGAAGAAGCGGACCGTATTTCGAAACTTAAAAGTCAGGGCAAGGGGTATGGGATCACCCTGGGGATCCTGTCAGTGATCAGCACCACAGACTGAACCGCCAACTTGATCTATTCCAGCCCTATATGAATCCTTCATTCCCGCGAACGTGAGGGAACCACAGACAGGGCGACGTCGATTGGGACCGCTCTGGCCAGACTGCTAGTATCTCAGGGACAACGGGGAAGCAATCTCCACATTCCGGAACTCTGACCACTAACCGACCAACAAACACGATTGGGAATCTGTGTAGTTGGTCGGAAATGCGAAAGACCGCGCCACATAACAATAGATATTACCTGCTTTTGAGATTCTTCCGAGTATTTCCGCAGTCTCAAGTGTTAAGTGGAAATTATTAACGAACCATGTGATGTATTCAGACCAGAAGCGAATAACAAGTTTTCCAGAAGAGTTCAACATTGATAATGGTGGTCACTTCATGAATCATGCCTTTCATAAATGTATGCAGTTACTGGTGAAGAAATCAGGATGGGAATACGCTTTGCTCCTGCAGGTAACCTCAACAGTTGTGCTGCACGTTTCTAAAAGTCTTACTTCATTCATTCACGTTATTCCCGCATACGGGGTCCACGACTTGAGCTCATAGCAAACATAAGATCGTGTCCAACAAGAGCCGCACCCTCTAGGTGGTCAGCATGTAAAGTAGCTATTACGAGTGGGTTGCCGTAGTCTAGGATGCGGATCAATTCAAGGACCTTTGCAGCAACTTCATCTCTGAATTTCTTCCCCTAGCTTAACCACTTGAGGCAGAGGTGGTTTAGTGACAAGTTGTGGTGCTTTCCACTCAAAGGGTATGAGATGTTTGTCCACTTTTTTGCATCTCTTCTCTCATACTGACAGATCGCCTGCGGTGTGACCTAGCTGCTTAATTGCTTGCTCGCTGCCTCCTGACCTCTCATCAGGGCACATCATTAGTTGGGGATTTTTTCCGGGTCCTTACGACCCCTCCCCCTGAAATGTGGCGCGATACGACCCCACTCTTTCCCATCTCCCCATCTTACATACCTTTTTGGATTTTCCCAACCACCAGTTCTCGCGGAACTTCCCGACAATTTTTCCAGTTTTCCGGTTTTGCCTTCGAGCGGGGGGTGGGTAACTGTTAACGCATTCTCTTCTTGAAATAGATAACTTTCCATAGGCACATCCCACATGAACTGTCCGTTGTTCACTTTTGCTACGGAACACGGTTTCTTGAAATGACATTCAGTGTCGAGAACGGAGGAGCTCATCCAGTACGAACATGCGTGTTCTTAAAGGCAATTCCCGCGACCACACTTCATAGGTAATACAGTTCAAAAATAGAATTGCCCTGTGATTGTTGACTTATTGAAGAGAAGGAACCACGAAAAAGCGCCCGCAATAAGACCCTCTTTATTTCAATTGATCATGATCACCGGACGAGTGCAAGGTG
>MU914725.1:3975-23973 GCA_036418165.1 Cooperia oncophora
AATTATATAGGTTGGAAGGAAAGTCCTGTCAGTGTTTTTTGAAAAGCCTACACTTTTCGGTTCTTGATGCTCGAACATGACGTAACATGCCATGCTTGTAGAACATTCTAGGAGCTTTCCTGCAAGAGGTGTGTGAGGGCGCCTGCTCTTTCCTGGGTCTAATTACGATGTCAGTTTCACAGGAGCATCTTCGGGTCATCATGTTCTATCAGTGTATTGGGCGAGGTACACTACTACCGTCAGGACCGTTCACTTTTAGTTCGCTCGCTTCGCGAAAGGAGACACGACCCTCGAAGACAACCTCGGTTGGGACGGCCCCACGAAGTGGAAGACTCCACCATTCTCGAAGGAGGATCCGGAGGTTACCACCCGCAGTCTTGCGACAAGACTCGGATGTACCTAACTGACAGTCGTCAACCGCCTGTAAGCCCTTGACTACCAAAAAGTACTGGCTCGATGGATCACTCATACCTTGACCGATGGCACGCTGTGCACCCGGGTACCCTTTGATCAGTCAGACTCCCCTTCTCTGCCCTCGTCAGAAGGAGTTTCCAGGAGACTGCTCAGTGAACAAGGGAAGAGCAGTGGGATAACACCGCAAACGTTGAAGCTGCGGCTCCGGATACCAACTTAGTAGGTCCGCCATCCTTCTCAAGCCCACGAGTAAATGCAGCAAGAAGGGGTGTTCAATTTCAGCAATCTCCACGGACACCCTCTTACGCACCTAACTGATAATAAATCGCTTTCAGTAATCTATACAAAGGAAAAAGGCATCACCGTCTTCATGTTTTTGAGATCAAGGATGTCTTTCTTCCTGCTCAGCTACAAAATCGCAATTGACCACAGGGTATCTAGCAACATCAGACATTCAGATTCCATCTGTCCCCGCTTATGCTTGGCAAGTAACGGTAATGAAAGAAGACATCGCAGACAGCATCGCGAGGCAGCGTTCATACTTCGCCGCGATCGTCGGTACGTGGCAGAGCGCGCCCCAACGCTATTATGGACTGCTCGCTTGATAAATAAGGAAATCCAACTTGTGAGACCTTCTTTTCTCTTAATAATGGCTACTAACTGATAACTTACGACTTTCTATACATAAGCGGATCTGGAATATGAGGTAAGGAGGTTTCACTTCTTTTTAGGTCGGGATGAGGCCAACTCCATTCCTGGGTGAGCTTCTTTTAGTTTCTTTGTTTTAATCGAAACTCTGAGCCACTCGAAAGCTCGACTCCTGTGCCGTTGTAAGAGCACTCATTCGGAAATCTTAAAATACCTCCAAACTCATATCATGTTGAGCTGAGTGAAAGCATAGCCTGTCATCAATCAATTTCGTCCGAAGGCGCGCCATGCATTACGCTCCCACGCAGAAGTAGTGGAGAAACGTTACTCCTAGAGGTTGGAATTTGTCCTTCCACACATCCGGGTTCTTTACAGAACTGTTTCCGCTCCAGAAAACTTGAGCTGAAACTTTTGCGTGCCGAAGCTGCATTAATGACCCCCACCCCTTCCCTTCACAGCAGCCAAGTGGGACCCCACTGATAGATTTATCACAACGATGCTGTACGCTGATCTCAGAAAATAACGTCTACGTTGTCATTTTCAGAATTCGCTTGCGAATTCAAAGGCGAAAATAACCCCAAGCCAAAGGATCATCTATTCTAATGCAATTTTACAAGCAGTACGCTCACGACCCAGAAAAGGTGCTAGATCGCATAACTATTCAAGATAGCCTGCAATCTCCCATCTTCACAGGATTACATGACCACGTTCCAACGAGTATGCGGAAAGCATTTTCTAACTATACTTATCTTCGCGCACAACTTCGTGGGGTTTCCGAGTCAGTTCCCAGTCATGTCGTCTGAAGAATAAGATCATTCTCAGTGCAAACTCATGCGTTGGAATGCAATTTTGATGTGGGAAATATGCTTTTCGAATCAATGAAAGAAGAAGTCAACATCCAAGAAATGTTCTCCATGGAATCGTCCACAATGGCTCCATCACTTCAGAAACATTACGTCACGAAATTATCAAGTACAAGAGTTACGCGAAATAGCTTTGAAGTGCACAAGAACGCTTTCAAAAAAAAGCAAGGGCACGTACATAAAGGATCCAAACCCCCGACTACGCATTTGTGAGCCCTACGACGTAAAGCGAGTATTCTCTCCCTAATAGCTCGGTAACTTTTTTCTGGGAAGTCCGCAGCGGATATGGAAGACGGTTTCGTAACCCCCGTCCAAAGATCGTTTAGCCGGTATACATTTCATTTCAAATGGCCACTTTGACCTACCATCCTTCTCTGTTAGTATCGCTGCTTTCTCCAACGTTGAATGAACCCTGCGCTCACAAACCCCTTCCCTTCAGTCGCGGTCAGATACGAACGTCATGTAGTGATTTCCGCAAAGATGGAGTGCCCTCACAAAAATTTACACTACATAGTTTTTTAGGCGTCATTCCCTCCGATCAGCGGCGGTACACCCCCGCTTAGTCTTCCGGTTTTCCGAGATGCTTGGAAAAGTTCCTCATTTTTATCACAATCGTGACTATACGGAGTATGCGAATGCTTACCATAAGGAGGGCATCTGGGAAGACGTTTCTGAACCGTTCAGCCAATGCAGACTTCATCTCATCATCGGTTGAGCGCAAGCGAAATCGAATGTTGTAACCCGTACCGTATCGATCTTGATAAACAAGGGGAGCCTGGAAGAATTAAATTTTTTTTTCACACCGTTCGTTCATACCCTACGACGAGAACTCCACGTTTTTGATTCAACTCGGTAACCGACGTTTCGGGCAATCGACACTTTTGTCGACGACTACTTTAATATCGAATACTCTAACAAGATTAAAGAAATCTAATAAGATTAAACAACAAAACAATGAACTGGGTTCTTTCAATTCTTTCTATTCTTTCCTCTTTTCTATTTCATTTCGAACACTATCTATCCCTTCTGTTGACTCATTTGAAACTTGAACTAGTCTCTCTCTGTCTTCTACGGCTGCGTTCATACCTTGAGATTCTTCCAAACTATTCCAGTTAATCGACAATGTCGAAACGACTAACCGACGTCGAAAATTTTTTTCGGTGAGTAGGCTCATAGGCTGGCTCTCCCGCCAACATTAGCCCTGATCTGCGGCGCTGACCAACGCTCTGGTATTGATTGATGTCCTCTTCATTGAAACTACTTTAATTCAACGCAACTAACGTGACGTCCTTTCTATCTATTCGGGCTACAGTCAGCTGTTCTACAGTATTCGTCAGTGTACTATATCTAATTTCTATTAGCGGGCTGGTTTGGACTTGCTGCGATATCGGATATCGATACGGTTTTGCAGTGGTGGGACTCCTGGTGGCTGGGGTCGTTATAGATATTACTGCTCAGAGCCACCATAACAGGTGTATTTTCTCCAACTTGTTTTCGTTTACTAGTTTATGGGTCAGCGCTGGCTTGTCGATTTGGGAGCTGAAAATCATTTCAATCACCTTCGTCTGAAGAAATATGACCATCTCTCCATCGTGCGCTTTGTCGCCGACACTGCGCTACAAGAAGGAGCACCAACCACTCCAGTTGATCTTCACGTGCTCCTGCAGGGCCTTTTGACCAACTACTCTGACACACTTTCACAGAACGAGATCGAGCAGTCGACTATCCTACGAAAGGGGCCGGCGCCTCATCGAAGTTCTCCTCTTCGATCGTGAAGCAACACTCCAGCTCACGATGAAAAACACGATGAAAAACGCGAGGAATGACGCATTGGGAGTCCGAAAACTCTGAAGCGACAGAGCAGGCCATCCGAATTAGTCTACGGTTCTCCGCTATTCTTGTATGATCACGTCATCGCTTCTCAACTCGACGCGCAAGGGAGGCCTCTTTTTCGACCTTTTATCCACCTGCAAGGTCATAATTGCAGATGTGCCTCCCTTCGCCGTAGTAGTTTCCCCGTTCCCGTCCGCACACGGCACTATATTATGGATGACCACCAACTGGCCTCCCATACTCGCTGCCCCCTCCCACCTCACTGGCAGCACGCTTGGGCGCGAGAGACGTTATGGACCTCCTAATTCAGGAGGATATACACTGGGCACTCCTGGCGACTACATCCAGCCTTGAACGCTCTACCGAACCGACTCATCTATGATGGAACGCTCGTCAGCGGCACTCGATCAGCCCAACGAGACCTTTTGCTTCGACGTGTAGCCCTTCCGCGGCCTGACCTCCCCTTCGTGCTGGTCAACGTCCACGGCACATCACGGATCTCGACATCCCAGTCACACTGGAACGACACTGAGGCGCGTTTGTTGCATGGATCTGGTCTGCGCGTTGTTAGCCAAGGTATCTACACGTCGTCTCTGATCATCATCTCCTATTATTTATAAGGAACAGCAACACCGTCTCGAATCGCAGGCCCGCCGTTTAGGAGTAGCGCTGCACACCGTAGATACGGTGCAGGGCCGTGAGGCCGACATTGTTATCATCCTCACGACGATCAGACGCCACGCCTCCTCAGGAGAATTTTTGGACGACCCACGTCGCCTCAACGTGGCCATTACTCGATGTCGCCACGGGCAGTTTCTTTTAGGTCACCTGGATACACTGCAGTCACTCCCTTCCTGGAGACGCCTCATCCAATGGGCACATGAGAACGACGTTATCGTCAACGAATCGACACTCCCGGATCTCTTTGCGTAAGGCGTCGGATGGTGAGTCTTTTATATCCCGCTCCGATATTCCTTTCCTACTTCGTTGCAGTTTCAGTCCGAGGACGGACTTTTTGTAAAAGGGGGAGGTGTGTGAGCTGAGCTTAGATGATAGGTCGATAGAGAATTCGCGCTGAGTCATGATCCCGATGATGAGAGCTGATTACAGGCGGCGGCAACGTCGGGCAGGGGAGAAGGAACGACAACAGCGACGGCACCGACCGGCTGGTGAGACGGCTTCATCCTCCCTCGACCACGGGTCCGTAAGGGCCTCGTCATACTTCCACGTGCGTATTCGTGACTGATGCCTAATAAATATTAGATACTGATCCGGCTAAGGTCACATCCAGAAAAGGGTCATACCTCAAACCACACTGTATAAGCTTCCACGAAAAGCTTATCCAGTAACTACCCATTCAAACTCAATAAGACTCATAATAACATCCACTGTTATGCTTCTTTGAGAAGCCGAAACCGTAATCTTCGAAAAGTATGAACCATTTCGTTCCCTCAAAGGGATATCGCTTACTGATCATATTCCTATCGAAACGGACTCTGCGACTTCATTTTTTTCATTAATATACAAAAAAGACAAGGTGCCGGAAATGCTAAACTTCGTCGACTTGAAACTCGACTTTAAGCAACCAAAAATTAATAGGAATAGAATCTTCAGGAAAAAGAAGCATATTTCTTAATAGCGCGAAGAATGTTCTATCAGACATCGTAAAGCTCATAATCATTTAACTTCCGATCTCAGCAAAATTTCAGCTTAGAAAAAAACGCCTACTTATGAAGATAACAACAATAGAATTTCTTCTTGGCCTTATCAAATCAGTCTTGCCTAATCTTGTTAGCGTTGTTGCCGAGAACAACGGTCGTTGGAATGGTCGAGGCGCCGAATACGTCGGACTGCCAAAAACGTTTACTTTCCAAATCTTCAGCTGGGAGGAGCCAGCCGACGCGAATGTAATGGTTTCAGCACAATCGCTGAGACATTGTTCATTCTGCAAATCTGCAAAATCGGCGAAAGAAACGCTTCCGCAAAAATATTTTGGTACTTAGAGACTGGCGGTTCGGCGAAGAGTCCGCCGTTCCGACGAAGAGGTTTTGATACGTCGACAGAAGATCAGCGTTTGTCCTGGGCGAGAACGCTAGCGCGGTCCTCTCTGGCGTTTTCCCTCGGGCGGAGTCAGCGAAATCGATACGCATCTAGCCCTTCTCGCCAAAACGCCAAACCGCGAAGCGTTTTGCCAGAGCGGTTGACGATTCTTTGATTGATACGTATTCATTGCTTTCCGCCGAACCTCTGATTCGTCAGGGTTGCAGACTGTGAACAATGCCTGAATACGTCGGCCACTGACAGCGGTCCCCGAATCCCCAGCTGGATAAGTGTACTTACTTTCAGTTGGTCTACAAAAAAAGTAGACTCTTCGGAGTTGCAAGTTATGAATACAGCCCCCTACTAAACTCTCACCAGAGTAATATAAAACCACCCACCAACACACTTTATGGTTCCATTCACCATAATTGCCAGTTTTCCGCATAGCGCCTCACTTTCAGCCATCGAGTGAGACGTTAGCACCACGCATTTACCTCCCTTCTTAAGCGAGTGTACAACCTGAAATTCGTCGTCTACTCCTGTCAGATTCGCAAAGGCGTGTGTATTGCAAACGAAACGCTCACCATACTCTGCGCACTTACTCCATGAATGATAATCCCTTATCGCTTCCAGTTCAACCGATAAGATATTGTATTTATAATCGAATTCGTTTGTGGTGATAAGATTTCCGCAGGGAAAAATCCTATTATACATGCCCTAGAGAAGGAGTGGCAGCGAGGCGGTGGCTAGATTCAGAGAACTCGCCCAGAGTTCGGTTAACTCTTTCATTTTCAATCCCGTGGTGTCTTACTGGGGCGTTTTCATTTTCTTCCGCTTTTTTTTTCTCAAGCGTTCCACTTACCGCATGATTCAGTGATTCCCAGGTCTAAAACCTGCAAAAGGCGATCGCGGGGTCTGTGAGGATAAGATTAAGGATAGCATCCACTCCACTCCGCAACTCCTGATCCGTTCTTACAATGCCTTCTATATGATCAAAGAAGGATATGCTCAAATGTTGGAAGGACAATGAGGCTTAGCTCCTGCAGACTTTACGTAGACTGCACGGCTTTTATTGAAGTGAACGACACCGTCGAGGCTACTTTTGCAGGCGAAAATGCGATTCATGAATGTGTTTCCTCTATTTGTTATGTCAAGTACTCGACCTGCTCACGCTGATATAGCACTGATTTCGATTGAATGTAATTGGTTGATTTGTATATATACCATTTTCACTTTAATTCACCCTTTTTCAAACCAAATTCGTCCTTTTTCAAACCAAATTCGTCCTTTTTCAAACCAAATTCGTCCTTTTTCAAACCAAATTCACCCCTTTTCAAACCAAATTCACCCTCACTTTTCATCAAGTTAACCACACTTATTAGGGCGGGCAACTCATCAACCAGATCACGCCAGACATCACTGCGAGCCCCGCCCCGACGGCCACGCCCACTTGTCAGCGCGGACATAGATTCTCAAATCTTGTTTCATAACTTCTGCTTTTGCTGTTTCCCACAAACACTTTGACTGGAAACCACGTGCATTCACACATGGCCGACTCCGCCCATTCTCTAAAGGGTTTGGCACTCTAGGCTGACCACGCCCACTGGCTTTTCGCGGAATTTCGATGTTTTTTCAAAATTTTTGCATTTTAGGGTTGCTGCGTGAAGCCCCGCCCACTGTGAGATGCTCCGCCCACTTTGAATAAGCCCCGCCCACTTTTCAAAAATGGTGCAGATCGGCAAGACTTGGCTTGCATGTTAGGGTCTCGTACGTCACTCGGAACAAGAAAATCCGGCAAAGTTTATTCCGAATGATCAGCAATACCCTAGCATGCAAGCCAAGGCTCTATACTGCCGATCTGCACCATTTTTGAAAAGTGGGCGGGCTTCTTCAAAGTGGGCGGAGCCTCTCACAGTGGGCGGGGCTTCATGGGGCAGTTCAAAAATGCAAAAATATAAAAAAATTATCAAAATTCCGCAAAAGCAAGTGGGCGTGGTCAGCCTAGAGTGCCAAACCCTTTAGAGAATGGGCGGAGTCGGCCATGTGTGAATGCACGGTGGTTTCCAGTCAAAGTGTTTGTGGGAAACAGCAAAAGCAGAAGTTATGAAACAAGATTTGAGAATCTATGTCCGCGCTGACAAGTGGGCGTGGCTCGCAGTGATGTCTGGCGTGATCTGGTTGATGAGTTGCCCGCCCTAATAAGTGTGGTTAACTTGATGAAAAATGAAACCCACATGCTACTGTTTACTACCGAGACCTAGCACTGCTCTACGATCATCCTTGACGCGATATTGTGATTTTTTTTATATGCTGTGAAGCATGTGCATGTGCACTATTTGCAAACGTCAAAGGATAAAAGGATAAAGTATCCGCCGTTAGTCAAATCGCTTCGTGGGAATGTGGCACGCATTCTACTTCCATTCGAAATTGCAAACGTTGACAACTTATAATCCTCTTGCGAGATGCAAGTAGCAGTTTCAGTCCCTATATATTGGGTTGGCACATAAGTAATGGCGTTTTTTTTCAATTGAAAATTTTGTTCCAAAAGTGAAATGTTTTGCAAGCAAGCTTGATATCATCTGATAGGAAACTTCTCGTAGTATAAGAATATCAAAACAGCTTCGGTTGAGGGAATAATTTTTGTGAATTTTTTAGTCGTTGAAGTTGAAAGTGAAGTCGGCGAAAATTAGCACCTTCGACAACTGCCTCTATTTACGTCTACTCGAAGTGCTAAAATCGCTTAAGCTGCTCCATACATTCGGAAAAGGTTGAGGTAGAAGTCTCAGCAAGGGAATCTCAATAGGACGCTTTGGAACTAATTTCAAGAATTTCAAAGTTGGCAACCTCGCCGATATTGGGCAGGCTCACGTCTGTTCCACCTGAAATTTTATGCTAATAGTTGAATGTTTCGCTGTTTTGCATGTTCTGATAGCAAATTTCGTGCTCTATAACACTGCAATGGAAATCTGTTCTCCAGAGCTGTTTACTTTCTGTTAATTTCAGGTTATCATTACGGAACGTGAGGTCGATGAGAATTAGCGTTCCCGATTTCCACGAATTTTATGCTAATAGTTGAATGTTTCGCTAATGTGTTTTGTATGCTCTGATAGCAAATTTCGTGTTCTATAACAAATAGCAGTTATTTTGGAAGGAATGTCAGGTCGATAGGCATCAGCATTGAACAGCTGGCTGATCGGTGGGAGGAGGTTGTAAGAAACAATGGGGAATATATCATTGACTAGTTTATTGTAAATATCTATATTTTTTATAGTGTTGTAAATACTGTGTTTGAAATTTACTAAGGAAAACAAAAAAAATCGTGAGGTATGGGTCGACCGGATGTCTGCAAGGTCAACGTTGTCGGTTGTGCTTTTTTCCAGAATCAATTGTGAGCCGTCCTAATACTAATCTGTTACTCTATGCCTTACTCAAACCATGGCGATTCTATTGAGCTGCTCTAGGAGCTTTGAAGCTTCCGTGGACAGCGGTAGGGAGAGGAAGTCGGGAACGCTAATTCTCATCGACCTCACGTTCCGTAATGATAACCTGAAATTAACAGAAAGTAAACAGCTCTGGAGAACAGATTTCCATTGCAGTGTTATAGAGCGAAATTTGCTATCAGAACATGCAAAACATATCAGCGAAACATTCAACTATTTTTCAGGTGGAACAGACGTGAGCCTGCCCAATATCGGCGAGGTGAAGGTTGCCAACTTTGAAATTCTTGAAATTAGTTCCAAAGCGTCCTATTGAGATTCCCTTGCTGAGACTTCTAGCTCAACCTTTTCCAAATGTATGGAGCAGCTTAAGCGATTTTAGCACTTCGAGTAGACGTAAATAGAGGCAGTTGTCGAAGGTGCTAATTTTCGCCGACTTCACTTTCAACTTCAACGACTAAAAAATTCACAAAAATTATTCCCTCAACCGAAGCTGTTTTGATATTCTTATACTACGAGAAGTTTCCTATCAGATGATATCAAGCTTGCTTGCAAAACATTTCACTTTTGGAACAAAATTTTCAATTGAAAAAAACGCCATTACTTATGTGCCAACCCAATATTTCAAGGCATTGCAGACTATATCAGTGTATCTGGGTCTCTATTCAAAATCACATGGTGATTTGGCGCACCTTCCAAGCTGTGCGGGCGTGGCAGCTCAGCAGGACGTTGAAGACGACACAGCTTCAAAAGAACTGTTAAAGTTTTATGAGACGAACACTTGTTGGAGCCATGTCGAGATGTAGGCAATCAACTTCTGTACTTGTAAGTTACGTTGGTCTAGTTTAACATGCAGAAACCTCACTAGGGATGGTCGCCAGGTCGAAGTGGCCATTTGTAAAGAGACGTATATCACGGGACGTGTTTTGAACGCTGATTTCAAATCTGCCTTCGAAATTTGCAGAACGATTCTCTGAACGGAATTATGAAGGTTTGTTAGAATTAAAATGAAGGAAACAGAGTCGAGCGCGGTTGCCAGCCACTTTGCTCGAATAGCCGCGAAGCCCTTCTGTAATCAACGGTGGCATGGTGTAGTGCTAACAGTCTTGCTTCGTGGGCATGCTATGGAGGGTTCGGGTTTTCGGAGGGAACTTTTGCATTTCGTGAGGAATGTCTCTTTTGAAGTCTAGAAAACACTCAAACGCCAAATGGGTGTCATATTCGTGTTCAGGGAGCAAAACTACCCTTGGGGCAGGTTTCTAGCCAGATGTGAGGTTTTGACCTAACTTTGAAAAGTGCGGTAGCAGTTGATCGAATGATGGTCACCAATAGTTCCAGGGCCAGTCTCTTGTCGATTGCTTGTCTTTGGACGGAATTTGCTTTTAGATACCAGGAAAACTGGAGCAGTAACAAAATGAATGCGTAAGAAGTGGCAAGACGAGGCTTGTGCAGGAGAATGTATCTGCAGCTGAATAGGTGTGAACATCAACTGAACTAACCCATGGATGCTTCACTTTTCGAAGTCAGGTCAAAATGCCAGATTTGGCTAGAAACCTCTACCTAGGCGTAGTTCGCCCCGATAAACACGAATATGGCACTCGCTCAGCGCGAAAACGCCTGCACTGTGCGCCAAGGGCACCTGTACATCCAAAAATTCTCCTAGATCACAAGGCACCAAGCGCGCCAGTAAGCGAACGCAAACTGTTTTTCAGGCAAGTTTAGGAGAGCGCTAATGTAGTAGTGACGCTACAACCTTTTTGCCACGTTTGCGCAAGAAGCAAAAAAGTTAAGCTCAGCAGGGATCCGATCCCATGACCTGTTGCGTGGTAAACGCGGTGGAAAAAGCTCCATAACTCCGTTCAGAGAATCGTTCTGCAAATTTCGAAAGCAGATTCGAGATCAGCGTCCAAAACCACGTCCCGTGAGCTATATCTCATTACAAATGGCCACTTCAACTCGGCGACCTTCCTTAGTCAGATGTTGCTAACATCATGCAAATGAAGAAAGGATTAAAAATGCACGGACCTCCCAAAGAAACATGCGGCTCTTCGGATCCATTCCGGTTGTCGGTTCATCAAGCAAGATGAGTGTAGGATCGCCCACGAGGGCCTGGGCTACGGATAGTTTCCGCTTAAAAGAAAAACAATGCAGTTTTGCCTTTTTTTCGATAAACCATTACCTTAGTCCCTCCGCTGAGAGCAGACACTCTAATATCCGCATAGAGCGACAGATCAAGAGCTTCCATCAAGTAGTTGGCTACCTGAAATCAGCCTTGAACAAGCGTCTTACAGAGACAATAGAAAGTCAAAACTCACAGAACGCGTAGACGAACTGGTGTAACCGTGGAAGCCAGCCAAAATTTCTAAGTGTTCCCTTGGTGTGAAGTCCAGGTACAAAGCATCATACTGGGGGCAGAAGCCAACTCGTGAGAATGCTTCAGCTCTTAAGGTAGACTATAAGAAAACAAGCGCAGCCTAGGGCGAACGTTTACCTACCCAGGACTCAGCACATTCTGCCCCAAGAAGACGACGCCACGATCAACATCTTGCTGACCACTTAAAACGCGAAATGTGCTGGTCTTGCCCGCTCCATTCACACCTAGAAGATTAACTAAGGCTAGTGAAGTGTTTTGGCAAGGCGAGTGGTGGGCTTGTGTTATTTTCAGATGTTGCGGGATGCATAGCATATATTGAGCTCACCGAGCAGTCCCATGCACTCTCCTCGTTTGGCAGCCCATGAAACGTTGCGAACTGCATGAACTGGCCTGGAGATAATTGACGAACGGTGACACTGAATGAAACAGCCGATCAGAAAAAGGCTTGTGGATTACAGGTCGAAGAGGCCATTTGAATGCCGACTAGAAGCTATCTAGACGGGGATTACGAAATCGTCTTCCATATCTGCTGCGGACCTGTCAGGAAAAAGTTATGGAGCTCCTTAGGAGGAGGATACGCGCATTCGGTGTGAATTGGCGGCATAAGGTTGATGCGATCGTAACAGCGTGGCCGAGTGGTTATGTCGTAGCTAACGAGTGCGTGGTCGAGGGTTTGGATCCTTGATGCGTGTGCTCTTTTGCTTTTCTTCAAAAGTGGTCTTTGTGAACTTCAAAGCGATTTTGCACAACACTTGTGGCTGATATTATTGTCAAGGACTGTTGATGAACTAATGAAGCCGTTGTGGACGATTCCACGTATAACACTCGTGTATCCTTCAACACTATGTGAGCGATGGATGCATGTTTCGCCCCTCACGATCTCCAGCATGACGCATCAACGCCACTTCAAGTGAAAGCATTTTCCAACTATACTCACCTTCGCGACAACTTCTTGCGAATTCGTATTCAATTTCCAGTCACATCGTTTGGAGAATAAAGTCATTTCTCAGGGCAAACTCATCCCTTGGATGCATTTTTGTTGTGAAGAATATTATCTTCGAATCACTGAAGAAGTCAATAGCCAAAAGGTTTTCGTCCACCGAGGCTCCAGTTCAGAAACATTACGTCACGACATTAACACACAAGAGCTTATGCAAAATTGCTTTGAAGTGCACAGAGACCACTTTCGAAAAAATGCAAAAGAGCACACGCATCAAGGATCCAAGCCCTTAGCCATGCATTCGTGAGCTATACGTAACCACTCGGCCACGCTGCTACGGTCGCATCGGCCTTACGCCGTCAATTCGTACTGAATGCCTGTATTCTCCTCCTAAAAAGTTCCGTAACTTCCTGGGAGGTCCGCAGCAGATATGGAAGACGGTTTCGTAATCCCCGTCCGAAGACCTTTCAGCCGGTATACATTTCATTTCAAATGGCCACTTCGACCTACCATCCTTCCCTTGCAAGATGCTGCTTTGGGATCTTGTCATTTAGGTATCCAGTCGAGATCACTGATTCCAAATTGAAGTTATCCACTCAGATCAACCGGGTAGCTAGCACAACGTACGCTTACAATGTCAGTTGATGAATGGGATGAATGATTCGCTTACAGCAGAACTTGTGCGATTTCTACTCCCGAATTCTCCCACTTAATTCGCCACCCTCAAGGAGGTATATCGCGGCATGCGTTCTATGCTGCTGGGCTCAAATCCACATTCAAAGTTTGCGGAAGCATTATCTGAAATGGAGTGGGCGTGCCATTGAACATGGCCTAGGATTATTCGTGGGATCAATTTGAGGCAATCGTCGTCTTGTTCCGCGTTGGACAATGGCACGATTGCAACTCTTCTGGAATGAAAATGTATCACGGAATCTCCGGCAGCGCCCACGTTCAATTTAAGTACGCATCCAAGTCTATCATTCACCACGTCTATTGTCGCGAATATTCGCGACCATTTTCGCCATTGCTTGATCTTAGGCTATGTAAAAACTTGCTTGTTTCGAACACGTGCCATGACACCTGTCGCTTAGTATATAAGTGACTCGCACTTTGTGGTGATAGGCTGCAGATAAACTTTGCCACTGAACCGTCGTAACATCTATCTTGGATATTTTGAGTATACAAGAGGGCCTCCGCGGTGTGACTCCTCACATTTCTATGTTCCCAAGAAAAGCCCAGCAGGAGAAGCAGGTCTTCAAGGGGCTGATGCTGTAGTAGATAGGTACACTTCTCCATGCTCCACAGGTCTAGGTTCCTGGTCTCAGGGATTTGCTTTTTTCAGATTCCCTGTATGGATACGGAAAATACTTCTATCAAGTAATTTTGCCGATTCGATGCATTAATGAGCGTCTTGAAGACATTGAAGCTGAAGTCTAGTTATTTCTGCTTTCTCTTCGAGGTTTTTGATGAAGAAACTCGGTTCAGGGAATCAATATGACATAAAATTTCATGTGTTGAGAAATCATTTCAACAGGTATAGAAAACACCACATTATTAGCTCAAGTACCGCGAGCATAGGTCACTTCACATGCATTACTGCCTCCACCCATTCAGGTGAGGAGCATTATTAAGGAGACCCTTCGAGTTTGCTAGGATCTGCACTAAATGATTCCGTTGCATTTAAGAATAACGAGATGACAACTTCTGATCCCAGGGTGGACAAAAGTGAGAGCAGGCTAATGATGAAGGGCAGATATCAATTCCCACTTGTGCAGTGACAGAATTGACCATTCAGCTATCGAGACTACAGTTCTCAGAAAAAATTCTTCTCCTAAAATTCCTCCTCTGATGGCACTCAACTGCCCTGCTTACGAAAATAGAAACCATTTCTGACAATCTCGCATTCAGCGAAAGGCTAGTGCCATCACACTTCCCACGAAAATCACTGCTAACAATCTGAGACAATTCCAGAGAAACACGCAGAAGCCGATCGCTGTTAGGATGAGCTGCGTGATTATACTATGGACCGTGCTCTCTCAACTCGACAAAAAAAAATTGAAAACATGAGAGTTTTGTATAAACAAAGCGGCCCCAGCAGTAAGTGTGATGATATTCTATGGCACAGGGAGCACAATCGAAGCCTTCAACGATTCTAAGGGCTCGCACGCGGGATTCTGCACAACTTTGAAGCTTGAAAATAGGTGCGCATCAGCGCGCTTGAGTCTGCTTTTCTGCTCAAATCAGGAGGAGATTTTTTTATCGGGTGTAATGACTCGTGGAGCAAGCGGGCTATCCCGTGATAGTGGTAAACTGCGCCTGTTGGCTCTTCCAACGCACAGCCACGAGCCTTTCGAGATTCAAGGCTTCACCCGCACACATTTTCTAGTGAAATAGACAGAGCGGATCCATAGTGAACGCTGAAGAGCTTAGGCAAGACTGTCTTTGCTCCTATTCACACCAAATAATCCAGCAAGTAGGCGGTTTGAATAACGTCTAGGGCTATCAAAGGTGTGCCTGCTGCAGTTCAAGGACGGTATTATGGCTTTGGAATCTCGAACACTCGTTAAAATGTCCCACGGATCAGCCTCGCGTTCGATTCCCAGTCAACGATTTCCTCAATTCATAGCTTGTGACTTGCCAACAGAAGACAACCGTGATATACCTGAACAATTTTACCTAGCGCACGCTGTCGCGCGCACTAAATCTGGAACAATTTGTGGAGCTTACATCGCTGCCTTTAACTTTGTATTCCCTTCCTCCTTTTGGTTTGATTGCGATTCGCATCTCTTCTCCTGTTATTTTTTTTAATTTCTGCCGTTTTAGCTCGCGATATACTTCCTCCCCCCCCCCACTCCGCCCGCTAGGCGTTATTACATGCACGTGATGAATGCACATTGTGATGGCCTAAGGAGAGAGTTGGGTGAGCACCTTTAGTTGGAGTGGCATACGGTAAGATACTGTAGCCACCACCTAGCGCATATCCCGAGGCCTGCCTGCGGCATGACCTCACTTAATTGCTGCGCTGACTGCTGACCTCTCACTGGCTGCTCAACGAAACGAGATAAATCGAATCGAATTCATCTAGTGGTAGGATTTGTGTGAAGATCAATTTCCTAATTCCATGAATATTGAATGAGGATAAATGTTCGCATCGAAGGAAGCCCTGTTGAAATTTCAGAAATTTCTTTTTTAGGTGCACCCACATCTTGTGACCTTCCAGAAGCAAAGTAATTCTTACAGGATGACCTTTCACATTCCATTCTCTCATAGCCTCTCTCTTTCACAGTGCTGCTGCGCTCACAACCTCTTGAAGGTCATCGTCATCTGAAAATATATTTATATAGATTGATGAGAACAACATTACCACACTTCATCAGTGTTTGTCGTTGCACGAGCATGCTTCCACGTTACTACTACAACGGGTCTGTCGATTCCTCCATGCACTCGCTCGTAGCAGATTCTTCTCCACCCGGTTCTCTACACGTTTCTGCTGCTTACCGCCGGCCCAATCACTCTATACGGATGGCTTCTACATGACTCCTCCGCCGATGGTTCATCTTCACACCAGTACCGTCCACTTTCTCCCCTGCGTATTTCAATCTGTGATTTCCCGAGGAGGAATGGGTGTTGTGATTGCATGCATAGTCCCGTAGTAGACATCGCCGGTAGGTTGAAACCCATGAGTATTTCTGAAGGAGTGCTCTGAAATGGGTAGATGTCAGGAAATATGCAGGTGAGAAAGCTTGGACGGTACTGGTGTGAAGATGAACATCGGCGGAGGAGCCATGTAGAAGCCATCCGTATAGAGTGATTGGGCCGGCGGTAGAGCAGCAGAAACGTGTAGAGAATCGGGTGGAGTAGAATCTGTGAGGAGTGATTGCATGGAAGAAGGAGACTGTAAGAGAAATAGAGTGTGAGAGGTCATCTTCTAAGAATTACTTTGCCTTTGGAAGGTCATGAGATGTGTATGCGCCTAAAAACATCAATTTAAGGAATTTCCTACAGGGTTTTCGTCGATACAAGTATTTATCGTCATTCAATATTCATCGGAATTAGGGAATTACTGATCTTCACATATCAAATCCTACTACTAGATGAATTCGATTCGATTCATCTCGTTTCGTTGAGCAGCCAGTGAGAGGTCAGCAGTCAGCGCAGCAATTAAGTGAGGTCATGCCGCAGGCAGGCCTCGGGATATGCGCTAGGTGGTGGCTACAGTATCTTACCGTATGCCACTCCAACTAAAGTCCGCCACCCAAGAGAGTTCACACTGAGAGCGTGTAACGCTTGCAGCACAGTGGTAAGAAAGGTTATGAAATATAGTAAAAGTTATCGATGAATATGACCATCTTCGTCAGCAATATTGTTCCCATCACTGAATCTTTTCAATTCAATAGTGTCAAAGCTCTACCACGCTGACCAACGACGACGACGGAAACGTCCCTTGTCGGATCCTATCAACTGTTATCACTTTCTGTCACCCACCTTTGATGTCTCCATCTCACTCTCTACATTACTTGCTGTAATCAAAGCCCGCTGATGCTGTGACTCGTGCCGCGAATACAGCGACCTGGACATTCTGACGCCTATTATGGATTCTAATCAGTTACCAACAGCTCTTGTTACCTACGATCCTGCTGCTGTTGTAACTCGAAATCAACACCTAGCAGATGCAGAAACCTTCGTAATGAATAGGTGACCTTTCCCATCTAAGGCTCCTTATCGCTCTAACAGTTATTGTCACCCAACACTAATGTTACCGTTCCATACCCTATATATGTGTCATATCTTGGCCAACGGTCACTGTTGCTGGGGCTGCACTATGGACATTTTGACCCCTCCTTTCTGACACCCTTACCAGATCTCATGGACCGATCATTTCCTGTCATCCACCAATAATGTCGTAACAGCTCCCATATCACTCCTGAAACCTGAAGCAATAGCTTACACTCTAAGCGTATGACGCGGAACCCGCGAAACGGGGACCTGCTGGATAGCGTTGAAGTGTTGCACAAGGGTTCCAATAGTGAACAGTGGTAGCAAGGTTAGCGAAACACTGCTATCGTTTGTGCCTAGTGCCTACTGTGCGAGCTCGCACTTACCGAAGAACATTCATTTTGGATGTGGACTGTACTTTTGCACCTTCACCAGACGCGAAGACTTTGCTACGCAGGCGCCGCGGTCCTCCGCTCAAGTGTGCCTCGATCTCGCAAGCCACTGATTAAGTTGTTGCAGCAATCGTTGCGCACTGCTTCGCTTTTTTCAGGCATCAAATCGGACACAGCCCGTTACACTTGCGGCACTGATGAAGCTAGATCGCACTGGGCACTGCTGCTAGCTCTGCCTCAGCACCCCCGCCCACTTCTCAGCGAGGTCATAGTCTTTCAAAAAGTATAATGGACACACACACACACGCACACACATACATACACACACGCACACACACACACACCAGTAACTGAAAATGCTGGTATTCGCTCACAATGTGGACTTCTCCGCTTTTTAATGAAGTTATCGCAAATTCTGAATTTTTATGATTTTCTTGTGTCATTCTTTTCACATCTTTCCTTCACAAAACGAAAACTCACAGATATTCATCCACAACACACTAGCACATTAAGTCCCGCCCCCCCCCTGACCACTTTAGCGTCCTTTTCCTGAAATTTGATTTCTCTTCATCATTTTTGCCTTTTCAGGCAGGTCGGGCGGAGCCGCCATCTGTTTCAGACAGAAGCAGGTGGCTGCCTTTAGAAGCAGGTGGCTGCCAGACCTTTAGAAACCCTCACTTCACAGAAGCCCCGCCCATTTTTGAAAATGATCCAGATCGGTAGGATGGAGTCCGATCCTGCAGGTTATGGTCAAAGAAACTTTTTCTGGTTTTTCGTTGTACCTTGTTCTCCGGAGGATCTTGTTGGAACTTAAGAAGGAACTCACCACTTCAAGAGAATCGACGATTAACACATTGCGTTCCGTCTCGTCAGGAAGACGTACGCGCCTGCGTTCCGCTTTCACGGTTTCCTCCTCTTGTTGTTCAACGCTCAGAGGTGGTGGCTTCCGCAGTTTCCTTGAAAACTTCAAATAGACAATGCCTCGCAATATTCAACCTCCTGACTCCTTCTCATACACAGGAGTCAGGAGGTTGAATATTCCCGGCGTGAGGGTGCCAGAGCTTGAAGAAGGGTGATTGAAGAGGGTAGCGAGTAATAGTAAATAAATGATTTTATGTCAAATGTGCAAAACGATAAGACAAGTGGTTTCAAAATCATACAGACTAAGGTGGGAAATCCTTCTTTGGTTACGTGTTGGCAACCCAGCGAATTTCTGAAGGTTTGAAAAAATTGTTTTACACTTGATTCAATCTAGCTTGGCTCGTTTGTGTCAGTGTAACGTTTTCTCCACTGATGTTTTCTCCACTGATGGAGGCAGCGCTCAAGTCGTTTGTTTCTTGATTTCAGGCGTCCGACTGATGCCGTTTGCACGCACTGACTTTCGGCTGCGATCTCATTTTTCAAGTGCGTAGGGCACCAAATCAGATGAAAACTCGCATATAGGAGTAATCTAACATGCTGATTCTTCTTCTTCTTCTTCCTCAGCGTTTGTCCCGCTCTGTAGCGGGGTCCGCTCGTCTTATTTTGTCACGCCACTTCTCCCGATTGAATGCTTGATCGGGATGGGCGCCAACTATCTTTAAGTCCGCATGCGTGTCTAACCAGCGCTGCTTGGGGCGTCCTTTAGGCCGCTTCCCGTGAACTTCGAGCTCAAGACCAATCCTACGGACGGTGTCACACCCCGCGCGAAGAACATGACCATACCATCGAAGGCGAGCTTCGCGCATTTTCTCGGCCACAGGAGCAATACCGAATCTCTTCCTTATGTCGTCATTGCGTATGCGATCCATACGCGTGACACCGGCTGTCCACAACATTTTCATCTCCATGACTCCGAGGCGCGCTTCAACTTCTCTGGTCGTAGGCCAACATTCAGCACCGTATATCGCGACTGGTCGAACGACGGTCCTATAGATCTTCGATTTGAGGCGATCTGGTATCGTCTTGTCGCAGAGAACGCCAGTCATAGACCGCCACTTAGACCAGGCTGCACTCACACGCGCGCTCACTTCTGAGTAGAGACTACCGTCAGACGTAATTGTTGATCCGAGGTATTTGAACGCTGTCGTTCGCGTGAGCACACTTCCGCTGACCCTAAGGGAACCAGACTCGTCCGGGTCAGTCGTCAGGTACTCGGTTTTCTTGACGTTCAATCTGAGCCCGAAGTTTGCTAACCGTTCAGTCCAAGCTTGCACTTGTTCCTCGAGACCATTCTTATCCTCGCAGGCGAGCATCACATCGTCAGCGTAGAGAAGCGTCCAGGGAGCCGGCTTCTGGAGGTCCCGTGAAATGGCGTTCATGACGACAACGAAGAGCAGCGGGGAAAGCGCTGAGCCTTGGG
>MU914726.1:0-12058 GCA_036418165.1 Cooperia oncophora
GTTTATATGAATAATCGAGGCGAAAACAGTAGGCAAATAAAAACTTGAACAAATTCTTACAATATTGTCAAGTCTACAAGAGTGCACACATAGTCAGTCATGCCCCGTTCACTCCGATATCGATCAACGACCAATGCTCTGATCGATATCAGAGGTCAAGTTCCTGATCACTGACTAGGCCCGAATCCAAGGTATCAGAAAAAAACTCAGCGTTACCCGTAAACAAAAGCAGTTTCGATAATTGTACTGCATTTGTTGCTTCAAAAGAGATTTCCTTAGAGCGCCTTCATACTTCACGATTCGATCGCTTGGATCGCCCGATCAAATCGCGAAGTATGAACGCGCTCTTGGCTTCCGTAACCTCTCACCGCGGTGTGCCGATCATGAGAGTTTGTCTAGAAGGGGCGAGACCGAAAGGGCACTGCGGGTTGGGGCGTGAGGCTACGGTAAGCGCAAAACTACCATAATTTCTGTCATGTAGGATAGAGAAACAATAACATCGGCAAAAGGCGGCGCTACTGCAGCTTGGGGTGGGGGGGACAACTGCACCGCTCAAAAATCTCCTTCACTTCATGGCTGAACCATAGAAGAGCGCAGACGACGAGAACCCACGCGGCCTCGTCTCAAGCAGCGTTTAGACTTCGCGCTAACGTGCGTCGCCGCGCTACCATTTCAACAGCGCTCCATTGCTATGGACAGGAACGCAGCCATAGACGGGTATCGATCAGCGCCGGCCACTAGCGTTTTTAGAGAGTATAGGAAACTAGGATGCACCAGGCTGTGAGATCAGACATCTAGGAATCATCCTAATCTCCTACACTCTCTCTAGGTAGCAGGGACGGCACCAATCGATATCCGTCTGTGGCTACGTTCGAGCCTGTAGCATCGGAGCGTTGTTGCAATGGTACAGCGTCGAAGCATGTCTTCGCGAAGTATGAACGCTGAATGGAACGAAGCTGCGGGGACTTTCGTCGTCCGTACTATCCGAAGTCTGAACACTACCTCGGCACCTAGTAGAGCGTAAACAGCCGTCCCGCATCCTGTCCCCTCCCCCTTAACTCAGGAGCGCCAAAACAGTAATCTCACCAGGATAATCAACATAAACGATTTCAAAATTATGAAATCGAAAGAACATAGGGGAAAAAGAATTTTGAAGGATATCAACAACCGTCGGTTAGAACACCGCGAGATTAAATAAAAACAAAAGGTACCGGCGGATGAATGTGATGTGAAAGCGTAAATACGAGAGGTTACAGAAACGAGCCGCTTTTTACAAAAACCAAAAGAGAAAGATACAAATTGTAGCAGTGGATTTTCGTCGTCAAGCGCGAAGCAATTCAAGCAATTTCAAGCTCAGAAAGCGCTCCAAACATCAACACTTTGGAGAAAACACGACACAACAGTACAACAAAACAGTAACGATGATGCTCTAAATCACAGCCAATTTTGAGCATTTGACCAGTAACCAGCAAATACTTAGGTAATCAGCCCAAAATTAACTAAAGTAATGTGACGTGGGGAATGTGCAACGAATACATTGGTGCTTGTAATAGTAGTCAGGATTTTGGCTAGGTAATATGGCCAATTTGTGCCAGAAGGGCACATTCTGCCGCTATGTGCCTCAGGGTTTCTTCGATTTAACCACAATCCGACTCCCGAAAACCCTTTTCAGGTCACAGTTCAGCCCCATATTTCAAGGGTCAAATCCCTCATGTTTCCTAGCACTATTACAAACACCATTTACAACAACAAAACATTCACAAACTGTTCAAATGTGCTTGACAGCGTGGAAAAACCAATTCGTTTTCGTCGCCCATGAGCCATTGAAGGCTTCGTCAAAGATCTCTGAGAAAAACGCTCTTGCCTCTGTCATCATACCGTCATGAAATGCTACTCGTAACGTGCTCTGAAACAAAAATCAAAAATAAAACAAAAAATAGAAAATGGCATCAATGACTTGGGAGGGGGGGGGTGCGCATATTCAAAGGACTACTACATCACGAAGCCCATCCCCGCTTTAAGTTTCGGTCGAAGTCGTAACCTCATTACTGCAGTACCTGCATAAGGAGTCCTTCAAATCCCCCCCCCCCCCCGTTGAGCTGAGCACTGCGCAGGATATCTCGCAAATATCCCTAGTTCTAAATACAACCGCAATAAGCGTACAGGCTGAGATTCATGACCACTGTACCCTCATCGTTGGGACGCCCTTCCTTCTAGTATGGTAATCAAAAGGAGTGTATTAATTTAAAAGGCAAAAAGGTGCGAGTACTCGCCCCTCTAAATGCCCCCCCCCCTAAGGCTACGAGCTCGTTATCAAAACTGCTGAATCACGATCAAAGCGCTCTGCCTCAGCCGATATCGAACCCGAATATCGTATTTCAGGGCAAGGGTTGGTAAGTCGATTAATCACTTGCAACTATTCTGAATTACACATTCCGCTATAAGCAGATGGGCGGAGATCTAACATCTCGCCTTTCTCGTTGCAACATCGCTCCTCCTAATATGGTGAAGAGAACGAACGCGTCCATAGTAAGGCCTCGCCCACTGACTTATCGCGGCGTAAAAATCCCTACCTCAACTCTGTTGACTCAAACCGTGAACACAATCGCGCCAACGGCTCTGCCTGGTAGCCTGCTAATTTGCAATGTTCGCGCTTCTCGACTTCGGAATCTTCAGGTAAAAACACAAGCTCTTGTTAGCAATTAAATGGCACCACTGTGATGACCCGAAAACGTATGGTTCAAATAATCAAACCTTTAGGTGATCCAAATCAGCTTCAGTTGACAGTTCTGGTAATTCCATCGATTGCATTACAGTGAACAGGGACAGAAATAGATCGCGCTCTTCCCAAAGCCTCATGTAGGCATCGCAACAAAGCTTTTTGAATCTGAAATGTATGTAACGCTGTTACGGTGCGTGATCAGGCATCGAGGTTGATATGGCGTCAGGAGGTTCAGAGTGTCCGCGATGAACAACTCTTGTACGGCATTTCGCCTGGCAAAAAAACTCTACAACTAGGAGGGTGCGTTCAGGACGTGGAGCGCTTTTTGAAAACGGTTTTTGCATGATGTGGGGTTACGTGGCATGGAGTACCAAACTGGTGTTCATTTTTCCTGAACGCCTCTGGAATGCCAAAAATGGAGTGAAAAAGAAGTCCATGGAAACCGACTGTTTTTGAGCCTGAATGGGCTCTAAATCACTCGCAACTTCGGCCAGTTGCTGCCTATAGGGTCCTTATAAAGGTACTGGTATCGATGAGAAAAGTAGTCGCCAGATGGGGTCCTACTTGTGGCACGTAGTCCCCAATCTGGAGCCAAGTCTTTCTCCCACTGGAGTCGCTATGTACATTCGTTTGAGGGACTTGCAGGGCCATTCTGACGCCAGATTGGGTTGATGTCAAGAATAAGTGTCAGAATCGTGATCAGGACCATCGATTACCCCTATAGGCAAACTTTCGGCCAAAAAAATTTTTTTGACTTTTTTTGAGTTGTGATAGACCGACCATTTGGTCGTCGGTGATGACCGGAGACCCACAACTTTGGAGCTGCGATGACGTAGCGATGACGTGGTGGGCCGCCGGGCAGCCGCATCGCGGATTTGGTGCTCATAAGGTCCATTCATACTTGGCATGGGCATGGGTGGCCGCAGAACAAGTGAAAAACCATCCTGGACATTTGTCGACCCCCGCGACGGCTCGCTCAACGAAGATGTCGTCCTCCCCTACCAAGAGGAGAGACTCATCCGATTTCTTCATCAAATGCACCTGGAGGAATGATGACTATTTTGTTCTTTTTTTCGATGGCGTTTATGGTTGTTGCTAGTTTTTTGTTTCCGTACCACTGAATGAGGGTTTCGATAACCAGCAAAAGTACGACTTCAACAAAGTGACTCTTGAGCATAACCCAATGCACAGACTCAAAAAAGTCAAAAAAAATTTTTGGCTGAAAGTTTGCCTATAGGGGTAATCGATGGTCCTGATCACGATTCTGACACTTATTCTTGACGTCAATCCAATCTGGCGTCAGAATGGCCCTGCAAGTCCCTCAAACGAATGTACATAGCGACCCAGTGGGAGAAAGACGTGTCGCAAATTGGAGATAAATGGCACTGGAGCTGAAAGTAAATGCCATAGTCGTGATCAGGGCACCGAATAACATAAAAGCTCAACTTTCAGACAAGTTCTTGCTTAATGGTATGTGAAATCGAAATTGCTGAATAGCACCGACTACGGGCTATAACTATTTAGGATGTGCCTATAAATGGCAGATACGCCGAGTAAAATTCATTTACAGACGTAAGATGGAAGCGACGAACTAATTGGATAAAGTAAATAAATGCAAAAACGTGCAGCCGAGGGGAGTCGAACCATTCATCCCCATCCCACTGTCTGCTGTGGTGAATGCCATCCAGGCGCTATCCACTAATGGCCATCCGATCATTGGCAGGGACCACTTCGATGCTTAAGAGCCCATTCGATTTGCCGTCCCGACTCTTAAACTACAGTCTCACAAGGTAAGACCCCATTGACGACCACTTTTCTCATAGATACCAGTACAGCCTTTATAAGGACCCTATAGGCAGCAACTGGCCGAACTTGCGAGTGATTTAGAGCCCATTCAGGCTCAATAACAGTCGGTTTCCATGGACTTTTTTTTCAGCTTCGCATTTTGGCATTCCCAGAGGCGTTCAGGAAAAAATGAACACCAGTTTGGTACTCCATGCACGTGACCCCACATCATGCGAAAAACCGTTTTCAAAAAGCGCTCCACGTCCTGAACGACCTCCCTAGTAAGGGAGAGGGCGCTATATGCCGCATTATAGGTACAGTGGTCCCTACTTTTTTCCAGTGACCCCGCCTCCAGGCTCCGCCTATAGTGCCCGGCATTCAGTGAAAAACGAGATTGCAGGACGAAAAGCATGAAAATCGTCTTTTGTACGATCGTAGAGCTCTTATCGGTGAATCAGATGTGCGTATGAGGGCATAGTGTGGGAGATAGAGTTAAATGGGCACGTTCAATGGGACAAAGTGGGGTTCTAATCTAAGGCAAGGGGAACATGTTTTTTGTGTTTTTTCTTCACTGTGAGTTACCAACCCGCTTCTATAATGTGAACGCCCCCTAATCCAGCTGTCGGAGATGGGCGCAATAATCGCGGGTTCTGCCTTTAACTATGAGGAGACAACGAACAAGAACAAGTCTTCGTGTACAAGAGATTAACGCAAAGAAGATAGGGTTTGGGGGGGGGGGAAGGTGTGTATAGCAAAAATTTCACACAATGTAGAAGTAAAATACCTACTAAAAATTAAGTTGAGAAAAACCTACTTGGTAACTTCATGACTATCCTTTGACACCGGTCTGCCTTGTCCTATCACACATAAAAAATGCTCTGTGAGTACAAACGGCACACGATCCCGTCGAATTCCAAGTTTTGTTTTTCCGTGTCCCAAGATGTGGCCGAAATCAATGTGGAACAGCTTGCCATCGCGAGTCATCATTATGTTGTCATTATGTCGGTCCTAGAATAATTGGAGCTGATGTTTGCAGAAAATGCAAAATTTGGCGCTGCTCGGCTTGGGAGGGGGAGGCATTCTCCACTTTCCTTAGTTTCTTTTGCTAGTTTACGTTAACGAACAGATGAAGAAGTACAAGTGAGCCGCTTTGGTGAAAAGAATTTGCAGCACATCACAAGACGGCCTATACAGATTTCTCTAAGTACCATTTGATGCCCCCACTAAGCTGAACTGCGCCAAAAAATTTTTCCACTTTTCTTCTAAGGAAACTTAGAACTTCCTTAGGCAACGAGAGACCTACCATGATTCCCATTATGAATGTTCCGACGGAATAGCCAACACATGACATCAAAAATCGATCAACACACTCCATATACCTGGGAAATTATGACTTCAATTCGAAAAATCACAAAAATTATGAAATAACCGGGAACATGACAATTGAAAAACCAGCGTTCTATCCAGGAGACTTTGGAACGATGGGCACCGATGAGAAACCTACTTTTTCGTTGATCCCGCAATATTCTTGATGTATCTATTGATAAATGTTGTTTCCAATGACTTCACTGCCGTGCCCACTTTGCCACCTTCAGATTGGATCTCAAATATCGTCGAGCAGTTTGGAACCACGCCGATCATACCATACTGAAATAAAATTATTGCAAATGAAAAAAAGACAGTACTGCCAGGGTGCAGGATGCGCTGCGAAGATACGGTACTACTAACAATGTAGAAAAACATCAATGTAACAGCGACTTTCGCAGCTCAATCCCTTTCTGAGGTGCGGTGCGCATACTACTCTCATTCAGAATCTTAGTGGCTTATTGAATGCGATGTGGCCTATACAATGACTTGCGGTGGCCAGCCGATGTACAAGTCAGTGTTTTATCCTCCCAGACGAATCTGGTACCAATTCACCGTCCCCGGAGGGTAGAAGGCTTGGTTGGCCTGGGCGGGAGTCGATACCGGGATTTGACCCCGGACCGCACGCGTGGTAAAGAACGAGAAAATGCAGCAACAAAACTGAGCAGGGATACCTTTGTGCCCATCGGAAGGACAGGATATAAACTTAAACAACAATCGAGTTGATTTCGCTTCCAGATACTATCCATCAACTCCAACATTTGCAAAACTAACATGTCCTGGCGCAGATCTGAAATCAACAAATGGTGGCAATACTAAGAAACTACCAGGTACGAAAGAAAACCTTACCATCTCCATTTTTGAAAATTATTTCATATGTGGGCAAATGATATTCTGAAAGAGGACTTCGATTCTGCCACGAAAGCAGCAACGGCATTTTTGCACTTCCCAACACCCGACATTTGTCGATCCTAGAAGAAAGACTTGTAACCTTTTCACGCATTAATGAGGTTAGACGGATCGAAAGGAGAGGGGGCAGCTCATTTTTTCGTGACAATTTACTTTCTCATGTCACTACTGACATCTCGGGCCAACTCAAGCAACTATAAATACTTTGTAAATCGGACTGACCGGAGGTGCCCCAACGCATTACTGGGATCAAGCGGAGAGTCGATTTTTTCCAGTGTTGGACAGTTGTTTCGCAATTCCTCTCGGAAACGCTAAAATTCGACCTTTGAAAAAAAAATTGAAACATTGCAGCATTTGCAGAAAAGACAACTAAAATCAGATCAGACTGAGCTACCGATCGCTTACCTCAGTTGCTGCATCTTTTTCACGAATTCCTTTGATAAGAAGGCTCAGTCTATGCAAATAGTCCACCATTTCTACCTGAAACGAGCAGAAATCAATCATTTTGGGAAGTCATAAGCTGAGCAGTACAGCAACAACAGCACCAGGCACTCACCTGTTTCACAACCGTTCGAATATGTTCATCATTACCGCGCAGATATGCTTCAATTATCAAGGCAAATCGCTTATACATCTCGCTTATATTGCCACCCGAATCTCTAAACGTTAAAAAATCAATTCAATGAACAACTAGAGGAACACTGAGTTCAGCTGTAACGCTCAGAAACTGAAAATTGAAGAGCAGATATTGAAGAGTGTGTTATTCAGTATGAGGGAAACACTTTTTCCAACGGAATTACGATTTAAGGGCACGTTTTGCGTTCATTTGCTGTGCAGACGCTGCCCGTCGACAAGCTAGTTATATTAGCAGGCATAGGAATCTACCATTTTTGCAGCGCATGAATATGTGATAAGGACGCAACCCGGTCGTGAGGAAGGCAATGCTCCGCCCACTGACAGGCCTCATCCAAAGCTCTTTCTTAAGAACTTCCTGGTAGTGCGGTTGGCCCGTTACCGATTCTGCCGCTTTCGAATGATGATAGTGGGGTGATAAGAAGAAAGAGCTGGCATCAGCAAGTGAGAACTCGTCCGACCACGCCCTTTTTTCCCTTATGCACGTACGAGTGGGCTCAGCATGGGGTTCTGCGTGAGCATTTCGGGCAAGTTTTCAGCGCTTTTCTTTCCACTCCTGCGTTATCTAGCACCTTTGCCATTAGTATTTTAACCACATATATCACAACTTCAGAACGCGGGCGCGCCTTCAAGCTCGGTTCGGTATGGGGCAATCGCACCAGGACCCACTCGGCCCAACGAAAAATACTTTAATAACCCGAGAAATGCTGGGCATGCCAGACTGGATTCACTTGTAACTGCAACTCGGACCTATGGCCCGTACATGAAAAAGGGCGCTAAACAATTCCCTGATACTTTTTCACATCGCTCTAACCATCGCTACCAGTTTTGTCTTTCTATGTTCTGCTTTCCCCACCAGTGAATGCAAAAAAGAAAAATAATTAAATTTCAATATTACAAAAAAACTATATGAGTGCAGCTCACTTGAGATTGGCCAATTCTGCCCGAAGCAACCAAAACAGTTTGTGTCCTATCCGATAATCACATAGCGCCTTTTTCAAGAGCAAGCACGACAGCGGGCTATACGACCATGCCTCGCATTTCAGTGCCTAAAAAACATTAGGCGTATTCCGAATCCAACATGGAAATGTACGAGAGAAACAGGCCAGGAGAATCTGAGTACGGCGGCGCGCAGAAAGTAGGGTGACCGCGCTCGCGATGGCGCAGAGCGCATTCATATACCGATGGCTTGGATTGCGCGATCCGACCACGAAATATAAACGCGCTCGTAGCGATTTGCTTTCGATGCGGCTCGAACTACATATGCCGCTACATGATGCGACGCGGCTTTGGTCAGGCGCCGCAACTCGGATCTCCTGACCTGCCCTTGCAGGAGCAAAGGTTTACGTACTTGAATGAATGGAAGGATGAACAGTGGAAATGACTGGTTGTCTAACATTACATCCAACTGTGCCACAGCGAAACGACGAATGATTGGATCCATACACCTGCAAATTGTTTGAACTCTTCAAATGTCGGGAAACATCTGTCAGTGATACTTGTGAGAATTCGCCCCCCCCCCCACCACCTCTCTTTTCCTTTTTTTTTACTCTATATCTACGTCACTGGTGAATCTCCCGCTGAAACTGCTGTCAACATAGAACCTAGATTATTATAAAGCTCCCATCAGACAAACCTTTTTCTCGTGGAGCAAGTGCTGTCGTAAGAAAAATCCAAAGCCCTATGGACCAAAAAAGGAAAAGGGATATGCGTATTCACCTGTTACGCGATCAGTCTAAACTTACCACACGCACTTGCTCCTCTATAAGTGAATTGACAAAGTTTCACCACCGTTGCCCCCTCCTCAATGGTGCGCCCTCGTTCTAATCCCATCAAGAGAAGGGACCTGTCCGATGATAAATGCATGAAACCCCGTTCAGGTCACGTAAGAAGTAGAGATGTCTTTAGAGAAGCTTTCGAACCATTAAACATTTTTTCTAAGGATAGCAATAGCGAAAAATAACTCCTTTATTGCTTGAGAATGCAGATGCGGGTTCCCCCGGTAAAGTCGACCCATGTTTCGATGTCACTACGTAGAGTCAGTGAAATGTTCCGTTCTCATGTCACTTCGGCGTTCCGCAATCGAAGAAGTGCATCAGGAAACTATGATCGCTCACGTTAGTGCTTAATAGAGTAATTTATCGACATGAAAGAAGAACTGCGGCCCATCGTGGTCGGGTTTTTATGAAGAGGATAAATCGTCAGAAAAGTGTACGGTGCTCGAATTTAGATAGCCTTCGATCTTTTTTTGTGCCACAAGGCTATCGATTTTATGATGTCTTAAACTACTGTATTCAACCTTCGGCTTAGAAACTCAAGTCATTTTTTTAATGTGCCTAATTTATTCAGATTACCATATACAATTAGCTATGAATGATTCTTTGGCCTGACAGCAGGTGGAGGGTAGCCCGGTAGAAATGTTGTGTCAGAAACGATGTTATCAGTTAAACAAAGGTTTCATTCAATGCATATTTTTTTTTTCTTTGGAATCCGCCAGATTTTCGATTTTGAATGTGTTTCATATTGGAGAAGACGTTGGTCCAAATTTGCGTCTTGTGGTAGGTCTGACCATAAAATATCGAAGTAATAGGGAGCAACCGTGTCGCACCCTGCCAACACTTTCAATTGCTAAATGCTTGTTAAGCCCCTGTGTAGGGCTATTCATACGATATATTGTAGCTAGTTTTTAAGCTTGACCATTTTAACAAGTCCTACAGGGTGCTTGACAGGTGATAGCAAGCCTTACAGGGTGTAGGTAAGGTTGTTCGGTATGTGAGGCACTAATGTGTGCTGCCACCCCCAAGATTATTAGACCCCGAAAATGTACCAGTAAAGCAGAGATCATCGAATAAATAAAACAAGACTAAAATGGATTTGTACGTTTCAAGCGGTCAAGATCAAAATCTCAAAAATTCTCACCTTTGATTCCACACAAACAATTCCTCTTCTGCTGAAACGACTCCGCCTAACAAACGCTTTCTTATGGTAGCGAGTATCCTAGCGATACTGAATTCATCGGTTTGCTGAAACATGGAAGGAAAAACTCCAAAATGACGACTGCAAATCAGAGCGGGTTAAACCAACCATTTTTTGTGGTTCTTCCAGTGAGCGAACGAATCGCACAAACGGTGCAAACTGGCTACTGTCTGGCATTCTCACATGTGGCGAACGATAGCAAGCCAATTCGATGACCAGGCGACAACTCGACCCTGAGTAAGAGAACAACAGAGCTTCAGTTAAATTAGGTTGAGTGAAAACAGGAGGCACTGTTCGGCTTGGGGGGGGGAGGTGGTCCTGTTAATACATTTTGCCACTTGACACAAATAAAATGATGGCCACTTCAAATGTTTAGCAACTTGACAGGAAAAGACAGTCAAAATTCTGTACCAACCTTGCTTCTTATCATTACTTCCAATTCGACCGTGTGGTGGATATTTTGGCTCCCCGCCCCACAAATTCAACGTCACCACTCCTTGCAGTAGTTCTCCTCTCCAGTCGAGTAAGCGTATATTCACCCAGCCAAGAACACGATCTTCGGACTGGAATCAGCCGCTTTGAGAAATTCAAGAATATTTCTAGCAGCATATTCCCTGTGCTCCAAATGAAAAAAGGGCTTTCATAGGCAAAAACCATAGCCTGGCTCGCTGCGGATCAAGGCGCGTGTCCTGCGAGAAGGATTTGACGCTGTGTCAAGCTCGTTCTTCACCTATTTGTTGCAGTGTGTAAGCGATAATAATTGGTGGAGAACGACTGATGCGGACGGTATGACGCTTGCTTTCTTCAACAGCTGATGAAAAACAGGTCTGTAACCGCGCCAAATCCATGTCGCCGGACACGCCCCTTCATCCGCAGCGAACCAGACTGTAGTCGTGGCCATACAGACGCGCATGAACGTCACCCTCTACTAGTGACACACAGCACAGTATAACGAAACATACCTTTCCCTTCCTTAACTTCGTTTCTACCAGATGAACGGTCAGCACTGCAGCTGGAGGTAAGTCTTTCATGTACAGATCAAACGAAATCATACCCTGAAAAATTACACTTTTTCAATTTTGAAAGACAAAAATACAGTAGTAAAAACTGAAATAGAGTCAAAGTGGACCCACCTCTAACCAACGAGGATTATGACTTGGTACTTTAGAGGAACTCTTACGGGTTAGAGAAGTCTTCCCACAATATACGGTAAATTCGACACTTATCTGGAAAAATAGGCCATGTAGTAAAATACCAAAAAGTAGCAATAAACGAAACCCAGAATCAGCAGTTGGGAAAGCTGAAACCACCCTGAAGACTCCATGTTCAGCCGTGCCCATGTTCAGCAGTCAACGGCCGCAATAAGAGAGATATTCATCCACATCCCAAAGAGTGATATGCGTCTCAGCCGACTCGCTTCCTGCTCCACCAATGCTTCCACTGGGGCTTGCAGCGCCGTCACCGCTTGCCATTCGACTTTCTTCGGCACGCACATAGTTGGGCTGTAAAAATTAGGCCGTAAGTTGCGAAAGTTGGGCTCAATTTACAGTCTCTCAGAATAAGCATCATCAGGTTATAAAATTTACAAGGAGGAGGAGTGGAGGAGGGGGAGGCAAACTGATTTGCTCGTAGAACGTACACATACAATTTACTTCGCAAGGAGTAACA
>MU914728.1:1971-17735 GCA_036418165.1 Cooperia oncophora
CGATGACGAAACCGCAAAGGTGGAGATATGAAGAAGTAAGCTAATGCTTTCTAAACCCCATTTTACTGTGAAATCTATGGGTTTACCGTAGTTGTGTGAAAGGTGACGTTATGGACAATGCACGTCGTAGGCCAAAGATCTCCTGCCAGAGAGGTCGTATTCGGTCGCTGGAGGTGGGGTGGGGAGTGGTATCCGTTTCTGAGAAAAATGTTTTGGTTGCGGACTTCTAAATATCCCCCTCCCTTCGCTCGGGGCAGTTTTTCAGAGGGAGGAGGGACCTGGAAATCGTTTTTCCTCGGACTTTCCTATCTTACTGGGCTAGATACCCCTCCGCCTTCATCTTCCTCGCTCAAAAGCAGTTTTTTACTTGCCGATGATGGTAGGTTGATGATGGATGGGAAAGTGGTTGCATTGAGGGGGGGGGGATTTTGAGGAGGGGTCGTATTTTGCAAGTTTTTGTTCAACGACCCTGTCCTGAACAAGTCCCAGTTATGTCGTGTGAACTGTGTGGTCGTACTTGGCAGTTGGAAGGAGCAGCTCCTTATTTTGTCATTAGGGAAAACTCTGTGATTGTTAGTTTTTACCATTTCACGAGCGTTATAAATCTTTTAGCGCAGCAAAACCTTAATTTTAAGTGTTGATTAAAGGTGGGTATCTGCTCATCCATAACCCCCCCCCCTCCTCAACCATGCGGCTTTCTTAATCACTTTGTTAATAGCGTGCGGGGACATAGGAGGAGAAATCCTAGACAGAAATGCGGACAGGAAATTGGAGAGGAAAGTACTTCGGGGATATTTCCCCTTCCGCCTGGACGTACTGCACTGGATCTGAGGGAGCGGAGGGGTCAATGCTAAGAAAGAGAGGAAGAATCGAAGATACTCCCATCACTACGTAGTTCGGATAGTTTTTCTGCATTTCTGACAAACACAGTCATTAAAATTTTCGGGAACTCTGTTCGGCTTGCGAGGGGGGGGGTATTTTACACTTGCGCTAGTTCATTTTGCTGGTTGCTGTCAAATTACACGTCACAGCTCGATAAAACCTGTAGACTCTTGTCAATGCGAAGGAAGCTCACGCTATAGCACAGTTTTAGAAGAGTTCACGAGTTTCCACAAAGTGTAACAGCAGCGACTGATGGGAACACGAAAAATGCCCCCACCGAAGCCGAACGCGCCTTTGTAGGAAACTCAGGCAGTGCACTTCAGGACATCAGCGAACCAGCTAGTTTTCCTAGCTAGTCGACACGATACCACAGCTGGACGTCAAATCAATTGTGTCCTCGCAGCCTATGTCGCACTTCGTTTATTCGACGGCCCCAACTTAAAAATGAATGATCGATAAAGTTTTTTTTATTAATTACTGAACGAATGAATGAACGCCATTCTATAGTTAAAACTGCTGAACACGAAACGATCGGAGAGTGGTTCTCAAAACTTGAAGCGGAAAGGGATGAAAGCACTCATCGACTGCTGAGTTCACTCTCTAGATAGGGATTTCTAAAGCGGATGAAATTTTTTAGATTTTCAAAAAATTACGTAAGAAGCAGCTTGCCATGATACACTCGTGATAGTTCAAGCTAAATTTAAGCCAAGCTCACGAGGAGTGCTGTTTTCTTTTTTTTCGCGATGGGGCTCCTGAAATGTCCCTAGCTAGACCTAAAAATGTGCGAGGTGGGGGACAATATTGTCAACGAAAATAACTGGATTCATAAAGGATCCGCATGAAAGAGGAGACGGACAAGACAATCGCCGCGTTGTCGCGAAAGACGTTTCGTGTGGAGATGCGCAAATTCATGTTTACCAGTTACTGAAAACGGAGAGCGAAACTTTCAGGAATTCAAGCGAAGACAAGAATTCAGTAAAGCAAAATCGAGTTTCCCCTTCTCTTTGCAATCATATTCGAAGGATCAAGCACGAAAACTCATGCTGCAGACGCGACTAACTTACGCGGTAGACCAACGCTCGGGCCATAATTAGGATTATCATATGCCACACTGAGCCAGAAAAATACTGTACATACAACACAAACAAATAGAAAAAACTAAGGCTTAATTCGACGAGGAGGAGCATTTTGCGCTTCGTTTACTTCCCCACGAGCCAAGTGGAAACATGAGGAACCCTGTGAAGTCACGTAGTGATACCAGCCATTCAACTTCACAAGAGTTCACAGGTTTCATAACGGTGAGACTCTTAAACGGAACTAGAGAAGCAGCGAAAGTGTAAAAGCCCCTCCCCTCACGACCAAACTTCATTTGTCCAAGAAACAACACCGCATAAAACCTGAAACAAACGCTGTAAAGGAGGTGTTGGCTAGTGCATGTATGAGGAAACGGTGGACACCCATGAAATGGACGGCTGTAGTCGCAGGAATAATGGCCCCACAATATGCCAGGCATATATTGTTTTGTGGAGTTGCGGAGCATTGCCACCACCTCCGCCACCAGCGCCGAGCATGTTCACGGGCTCGTTGAATGAGAAACTATCTGAAAACAAGCACATTGAACGTCGTGAAACTCCAGCGAGGGGTACTTGTATGCTGGGAGAGACAGTTCTTTTTCGAAAATCTGAGAAGAATTTGTTTGGTGTTTGATTTTCTTGTGGTTGCACGATCGTTACTCCCCCTACAAGATCGTAAGAGAATAAATACGGAGAAGGGGAGCGTATTTTCTGCGACGATTGGCTATGTTTGTCAAGCGGGTTTTTCCCCAGTTTCAGAGAAGCGGCTAAAATGTACTCAACCCTGCTTTCTGGCGGACAGACATCTCAGAGAAAATGTTAAAAATTCTTAAGGAAAATATAATAAATAGGATGCTGGGATGTTTCACCCTGGAAAAATAGGGGGGAGGGCCGCTACCCACTCTACCCTCAGAAGCGGGAACTGGGAGAGGGTCATATTTTCCGAAATTTTCATCTCCACTGGCAGGACGCGCGCAAGTCCTGAATACAAATAGGATGACCAGGGCGCGAGAATTGATGTATGAACGGTGTATAACGGCGGGTCGACAGCATATGAATCGGGGAATAAGAGAATCGCTGTCGATCGCGATTAGTCATCAGACTGCGCCGATGAAAGCGGGCGGCAAAAAAAAATGGAAAAATTCAAAAATCAAAGTAAATCACTTTACCTAACATACTCATAACCTGTTGCTGTTGCTGATCAATCCCAGCGGCCATTATGACGATGTGAAAGAGGGCAGGGAGACAAATAAAGGCGCAAAAATGTGAGCACGATACGAGGTACGGTTATACTGACCTGAACATGGAATATTCATGAAATGAGTATTCGCTAAAGGGTAGAACTAGCCGTCAATGGGTAGAAATTAACAGCAAAGATAACTAGACCAAGGAACTTACCTATTTACTAGATAGGCAGATGAGATCGATGTCGATGGGAAGGTGTGCTTTAGTTCCCAAATTGCGACAAACATATCAGCAGAATTTGCATTAAGACGTGGGGTAGGCAGGCGCACTTGATGGTGTCAGTACATCGCCAGCGCTAGCTGCACTGAAAGTTCGTAAAATAGTCTACGATACACCGAAGAAGAAACGATTTAGAGTGCGTTCATACTTGGCGTCAGCATCTTGAGCGTACGTTTAAATTAGCGTTGCATGTTGAGCGTACGTTTACGTAAGCGTTTTTGAGCGTCACGGGTACCTTTAAACTCGCGGGAAGTCGCTGAAAACACTGGGTACGCTCGCTAGATGGATAATATGACCTTGCCTAATCAGGCAAAGATCGCTGACGGCAAATAGTATGAAGGGCGCTGCCCTACTAAACTTCCACGGATTAAGTAATTACTGTGAACAACTGATACAAATGATGAAAACACTGAGATGCATATCGACAGCATTGAACAAATCGTGGGTAGATCCAGCAAAGGATGTTCGACTTGGAGGGGCACTTTTCACTTCAATTAGTTCCTTATTAAGTTCTTGTTTTAACAGAACTCAGAATGATCGTGCTTGCTACTTCCTCACTGCAATTCACAGATCTTCACAAGGTGGCTTGGGCACTTTTAGCTGAGTACCATTCGATGCCCCACCAAGCCGAACTAAGCCCTAGTAGGTATTCCAGTATGCCATGCGCTAAGAAGCAATGCGCGGTATGGGCGAAACTGGCTCCTTCAGGTGGAAGGAAGCTCCCACACTCCGCAAAGCGCCTCTGTTCTTTTCTCTACTCAAAAAATCAGCTAGAAATTGGCCCTTGGAGTGTGGACTTATGCTACACCAGCGCTATAAAATCAAACATTGAATGATACTCAGGTTAACTTGTACAGGACACCTGTGAGCAAGCAGCAAGCACTCTGGTGAGACCTGCTCTCTAACGTGAACTAATAAAAGGAACTAGCCAAAATGCGCTATGCCCCACCAAGCCGAACATGTACAGCCACTCAAGAGTAGAAGCTTCCTGCAGATCTCATATATAAAACTAGAAAGAACAACGGAACCATAGCCCCCCCCCCCCCATCGCCTTGAAGTTAAATCAAAACAAACTGGGTGATTTCACACCGTGAACGGCTTAGCAATTTGCCTTCGTTAAGCTAATTTTATACATAACACTCGTAAAAACCATAATTATGCGTGGGGAAGGTTAGCCATAAAATAGAGCCAGGGATAGAACAATAATATAACGTAATGGCTTTGATCTGAGATCTATAAAAGCGCATAATTACTTCAATGAGGAAAACTTATAAAAGGCAGCTGTGGCCGCCCACGTCAAGCCACCACTGCCTGTGCGAAGCCCCGAAGAAAAAAAAACCGATCGATACACCGACGCAATTAAGTGCAACATTTACGAAGGAGCCACCACCACCACAATGTAATCGAATACGATCCAGTTTGGCGGTTATTATCATGAGTCAAAAGAGAGGGCGGGGGACATGATTACAAACCAGTCAGCAAAAAGAAATCAGTGAATTGAAATCAATGGTTTGTCTAGCGTCATCCTGCTGCGTTCGCGCACCTAAAGAACCAGAGTACTCGATAATCATCGGAATGGCCTGTCCACACCACGAACCCAACTGCCTCCATAACCCCTTTTTTCACTGCGAGAAAAGGGGCAAAGCATACAACTCAAACTTCATCGGTCCTTGTTCCTGGGTCAAATGCTTTTGCCAGTGAATACTCAAAATGCCGAAATGTTTCAGCTACAGCCCCTTACCAAAAATCCGCGATACTCAAGAACAGTCAAACATTCAGTCACTATCTTCGAGAATTTTGGGGGGTCATGTGAGCAAAAAAAATCCACAGCTGAATAGTGACTCTCGCCGGAATCAGCTCTCCTCGTATACTTCATTTGATATATTTAAGCGAACATGGATTGGAAATTGAATTTTTGAGCGTTGGAAAGGACTGAATTTGAGCGCAGTTCGGTGACAAGGGAAAGGATGAGCGGAAGGGGGGGGGGGTATCTCCATTCGCTGCTTCACAGGGGGGGGGGGGGGGGGCATCTCGCACTTTCGCTGCTTCTCACTCCCGTGTTTACTGCTTCGCAAGTGTTGACAAGAGACGAGACCTCTATAACACAAGATTTCACAGGTCTTCACTTGATGGCTCGACACGTTCATGGTAAGTAGAAAAGTGTAAAATGCCCCCCCCCGCCGCACCTTCCTGTCGCCGGACTGCACTGTTCAGTGCAATGATCAAACACCTAGCAATATAAGGCAAGTGTAACCACACATGTTCCACTGAAAACAATATTCAGGCGATGAACTCGTTGAACTATGCAAATACCGCTATACGGGCCATCTAAGTTGTTTCTAGAAAAGGGTGCACTCCGCGATATCAGAGTGAACCCAATGAACTCAGAGTTCCTCAGAACACTGCTATTTTGGCTTTAGTAATATAGTAGAACATTTGGTGCAGACATTCGAAGAAAAACCCTGCTTGCACGTTGATAATGGCATTCAATTACAACCTGCACTTCCTGAGTGACACTTTAGGGGAGAAAAAAATCATCCCAAGGATCCTTGGCAAACCCAGTGGACGAGTTCTCCGGACCAGCTCGTTTTATGCCAGCACCGATATCCTGCCTGTCTCATTTCTTCGGCCATCGAATGCGAGTACTACCTAACAATGGAAAAACGAAAAACATAGCAAAAAATGAAGTAAAAAAATAGCCCTCCAAATTAGATCGGCGGTCAACTATGGAGGCATCAGAACTGCCACTTGTGAAGGCCATAACCCTCGACAAAATGCGCTTCGCGGTTTACTTTCACAACGAAAACAAGGGCGAAAGTGTGCTTAACGCTCTATCCCAAGTACCAAGAAGCTGACTGAACTACGGATCCCCCTATACCGCCGCTGCAACTCTTGCCATTGAACACAAATAAAAACAAATACTGTATGTATTTAAATAGTACTGTAAAAGCCTAAGTTCAGGAAAAGTCAACAACACGAGCAATAGTGTGGCTGACCGGGTCAACGCGGCCATTCAGAACGTACCAATCGACTTGACCCCGGTTGGACTTATTTGTAGACGACGCGCCGCAGTATTCACCAAGGTCACTCAGTTAATATCTCCGTCTCAATCCTTACACAATACTCGACAATACTTCCCGGAGACATTTGACAGTGCTTTTAAAGGCAAACCCTAAATTGTGTATTGTGTATCGTGCCGTTTACATATGAACTCACAGCCACTAAATGACTCTCCAAGAAAGAAAGAAACCTGAAAAAAAATCCTGGTCAGCATCGCAAGGACTCCCCCTCCCCGTGGCAGCTTCACTGTACGAGTTTTCCGGGATCCTCGTTCTATGCAAGCAAAATGATATCCTGCTTCCTCTGGGCTAACTAATCGTTTCTTTGCTTCATCCAATGTTAATACAAACTAGCAGTGAGAAAAATGGAAAACACGGTGCATAAAAGGAACTTGTGACGGAAAACAGCCTTTGAGTTCTGGTGGGCAGGACAACTATGGAGGCGTCAGAACTTCCACTTGTGAGGAGCGTTACTCCTTGTGAAACCGGAAAGAGGATAATCTTAGAGAACTAGGATCACTCCCTGTACAAAGAGGACGCCCTACGAAATTGCTCGGCGAGACTGTCCCTTTAAAAACAAAGGTGATACGCAAACAAACAGAAAATTTAGACCGAAAACAGTGTTACGAAAACATTTCCGTGCATTCCCAGTCACAATATTGATAGGCTGAAATTCTTTTACTGGAATTAATGAATGTAACATGCCGTACCGCCACAGAGTGCCACATTTAGAACATAAAGGGAGTACTTTTTGATCCTCTGAGCGGGTTACCTATCAGTTACTGGGAATCGCAAACATAGAAACAAATAAGACGAGCGCACAGCAAGGACCCACCCACTTAGATGAAAATAAAGTATATGAATACTAGAAATGACGCAAACAAGCATCTAAAATATTCATTGCACAACAACCCAAACGTCCAAAAAGACTCAAATATACTAATTAATACTGCCCCTGTTTTATTGGTCGATTATTACTTTTCGGTGCTACAGCACTTCTTCAGCCGACCTGAGGGGGTTTTTTTAAATAGGGGTAGATTAAAGAGTTCACTACGTGGGGGCTAAGCACCGCAAATATTCGGAAACAAATCACAGCTTTTAAGTTTCTTCTGAGTTCTTGGCATTAAATAGATCCTACTAGTGTTATTTATAACAGTAAGGTAGCCGTCAGGCTCCGGGACAGCACAGCATTTATAAAACAAAGTAATCAATAAAATCAATGCACTACTAAACAACGACCCAGCGCACGTCGGTGCGAATGCACTGCCGGGAAAAGAGCACGACGCATCGATCGTTCGATCACAACAGTTGGTTGCAGCCGCGGTGCGGCCGCGCAGCGCGTGTCAACCACGCCGCGGCACCTCGTGCCGGGACCACCAATATGAGTACGTAGAGGCCCTTTAAGGCAAACAGCGGAGCAGGCTAGGAAACGTCCTGGCAGTTGGGAAGAGATTTTGTGGCAACTGACGGGGGGGCGGGGCGAACCAATTGTTACCTTCCCACCCCCCGAAAGTTCCTTCACTGGCACAACATACCCTCCCATATCCGACGTACTTTTCCTCAATTACTGCAGCTTCTCACCATTTTGAAAGCTTTTTTCTTATGGTTCCTCGGCATCACTTTTCCCCAAAGAATTACCGTCGAGCAAGGGGGAGTGAGGAGAATACGTGCTACGTTGGGAAGTCCCCAGCGGGGGAACTTGTTTGGTCGCTGGAGAGGGGGGGGAACGTATTGGCGTGATAAACTAACTTCCGATCAGATCGGTCCCCATGTCTAAAAGTTGGTGAGTTCCAAGCTATGAAGGGGGTCGTATTGCTCTCGAGGAAAAAGTTTTTGGTTGCTGACTTTTCTCGGTTTTCTCGTTCCCGTTTCATGTGTGCTGCGTACTTCGCAGTTTTTTATTCAACAAGGGCGTGTAGTGATTGGTATAGCGGTGAATGCACATCGTCTTTTAGGGATCCCAAACGGGGGGGGGATCGCCGTATTTGTTTCAGAGAGCGAGAAGCGCCATTGTTTTTTATGGGTATTTCGGTTGACTTTTCTCGTTATCCGTTCCGCATGCGCTGTACACACCTACACCTTGACTGTCCCCTGCTCACGGAACACGCCTAATTTGGGTTTTTAACTGGGGCGGAATTCGGAAAAATCCTGGAAAACTTATGTGAACTGGAGAGAAATTTTAGGGATATTTTTATTGATTACTCTTATTTATTCTCGTAGGCAATGTAAAGGGGGGGGGGGGGGGTGGGGGGGGGGGGGGGTGAAAACATGGTGAGTAGAATTAGGAGATTCACAATTTCTGATGAAGCTAGAGACAAAAAATTAAACAAACACATCAATACGTTTCTTAAAGTTTACATATTTCTGCGGAAAAATATTTGCCCGTAAAAGGTTATTAAAACCTGAGCAAACTCTATTACAGAAAAACTATCTGAATTGAGTTTTCGCCACGGTAGTATTTAATCTGATCGATGCTCCTCTTTTGTGTTGGATATTTTAGGTGAGAGGGCGGATGAGCAAGGGGGTGGTAACTGACATTCTAAGGGGACCGGATTTTGCAAATTTGGTCTGACGTGATCTGGTTGGTATGTATGGCAACCCGGTATTGAAATGCCGAGGGGAAATTCGTGATTTCCTTCGATCTCACTGGCATTTCTGTAAAAGTCCCGCAAACCCTCGTGATGGTGCAATCTCTCTATTTTTTCGCTGGATGGCATTTAAGTGCTAGAAATTTGAAGGAAGGAATGCTTATCTCAAGTATAAAAATTCGCCTTCAGCCTAGGGAATGTCTGGTTGAGGTACGTATCGCCTCCCATAGTTGTGCATAAGAGAGAAAATATTTCTATATTTTCTTGTCTGTGGTTTAAGATGTCTTGGGTGCTCTGCCGTCCCAAAATATTGAAATAGATGAAGCTTTCGCAATTTATGAATCCCTTTTCGATGTGCTCCACACATTAACTACATTCAGAATCGCAGGGCATTTCGAATGCGGTACGGCCTGTGCAATGACTAGCGGGGCCGGTCAATTGCAACAATTCGTTTATTCTCCCGGACAAATCTGGTACCAATTTACCGTCCCCGGAAGAAAGAAGGTCTGGTTGGCCTAGGCGGGAGCTGATCCAGTATTTGACTTTTAGACTGGCGCATGTTATGTGGAGTAGAGTCTAGTAACCTGAGAAAGAGGAGTATTTTATGAGGGTGTCGTGGATTCGGGAGGACAGTATATGAAAAGCAAGAAGTTCGGTCCAACTTGGTCAATTAGAGGCGCTATGTCAGTCGAAGGCAGGTTAGTCGGGTTCACTCCGAACCATTGTTGTGAGACGACGAGATCTGCACTTTTTGAAAAGTTGTAAAGCCCATCTCAAAAGTCGGGAAATCTTTTTCGAAGAATCAGTACGGAAAATGGGCTCCCATGCGTGCTCTCACCAAGCTGCTAAGTGCGTGCTCTCACACTGTCAACGTCACGTCTTCTGATTAAATGACATTTTTTTTGTGCCGAGCAGAGCAGAAACCGTAAGATTCACGGCACTGTTGCACTTTTCCAGCTGGATTGTTGGAAATGCAGTTATTTTGTTAAAATTTATACTTTGCTCATTGAAAAAGAAAAGAAAGGTATGGGGATCTCAAACCATGTTTCTTACATAGAGCATTTAGAAGCCTCAACATCACGCTCACTGTTGTGGACTGAAAGCGAGTATCCTACGCTTAGGTTGAGTAGCTACATATGTAGGTCGTGAAAATTGAGAGCATCGTTCGGCTTTGAAGTACGTGGGAGCAACGTCACTTTACCACTAGTTTCACTACTTCAGGGAATTTTCCCCAAGCACCAAAAATAGCCGTACCCAGAGCACAGGTCGCTCTCGAATTAGTTGCTCGACAGAGGCCAAAGAAGTCATTTTTCAAAGAGAACCACGCTTGGTATTACGAAAGCTCCGGAAAAGACGTTTGCCGAGCACGCAAAGGAATTTGATTCTGATTTCAGAAGTGTTGAATAAAGCATTCGAGACAGAAGTGTAAAATCTCTAATGACTTACTGTTCCTCGGAGGTAAAGGGTCGCACAATTTGCACGCGCCTTCAAAGGGGCCGCGGAGACGGGCTGACGGTAGTGATACCCGAGTGCCCTTCCCCGTGGATATCAGAGCACCCGGGGTACAGTGACCGAATTTCAAGGTACAGTCTTGTTCGCTGCGAACGCGCGGACGTTTCAGGTAGCTTGGGGCGCGGCGCCAGCCCGTTTGCACCTGTTGTGGTCGCCTGCGCTGCTGCCACAATCGGTGAGAACAGTTGGCCGCTGCGCGCTAGAGTCCCAGGCCCTTTGCAAGCCTTTTAGCATCCGCAATGGACAAGGCTCTATTTGCTGGCCCCTTATTGGATACGCCTTTTGGTTCATAGTTTATCTGTAACCCATGGAGTTGCTGCTTGTCACTCCATTTGAGGGCTGCATTACTCGAGGGACGCTGACAAAAAGCTGCAGCGTTGAGTGGGTTCGATCTTGGAGCGAATGCTGCGTGTCGCTCTTCTGCAGCGCCATACTTTCGCCGATTTGCTACGACTCGGAAAGTAATCGTCCGCCAACACCCCGGAAACCCGCGCCGGTCAGCTTCTCAACATGGCATGCCTTTTATGGCAAACGGGTTAGTAAAGACTACCACGAAATTTATAGACACGATACTCGTCAGAGTAGAGCGTATGACGGGAAGCGAATTGGAGCGCTGCCAGGGCGGCCCATTCCACCAACCATGTCACCCTGACTGACTACCCTAATTTCTTTGCAAAAATGGCTGACACCCGCTCCAACTCAACCCTCCATAAGCCCTGATGTTTGCGGGGACTATGATCATAAAAAAAATGTTTAGACAGGAACGGCACCGGTGCAGAAAGAAAAGTTTATTTAATTTCTGAACAACAACCAGTACAACAATTACCAACAATGATTTTTCTGTTTCTTAACAAGGAGACCTTGTTTTGAGATCATCCTCCTGATCTTCTGCGGTTCATCTTACGAAGAAATTGTGCGAAAATTAAGTCACTGAAGCAGCGTTCGTACTTCGCGACAGCCGCGGCGCCGGCAATCGCGCGATCATCGGCGATCGGCCGCGACGGTCGCTGGCATTGCAGCGCGCGCTCAACCGAAACGCTATTATCGGACGGCCCTGAAGGGAATTCAACTTGTAAGACCTTCTTTACTCTTGATAAGGGCTACTTACAGATAAGCTACGACTTTCTATGCATAAGCAGATCTGGAATATGAGGGAAGAAGGTTTTCACTTCTTTTTAGGTCGGGATAGGGCCAACTCCTTCCCCTGGGCGATCGCCGCGATCGCCGCTGCTGTCGCGAAGTATGAACGCTGCCTTAGTGATCCGCTCGAGCATGAAGAATAAATCAGCAAAGGGAAGTAGAGAGAAAGTAACGATATGTATAAGTCAAGCGGAGCAGAGAAAGTTTTGATCGGCTGCCGCAGCCTTCATACTTCTCGATGACGCTCATCGACGTGCTGCCATTGCCACGGCAGTACAGGGGGGGGGCAAAAAAAAGTCATTTTGCATGACTTTTCAAAGGCGATTCATGACTTTCAGGCGCTATAAGTTACACTTTATTGAATTTATCGGACATTTTTACTACCATATTAAAGAGCACATTAAATACTATAATGATACTCCGCCACAGCCTTCTGAGCGCCATCGAGAGATTCGGCCGCGCGAAAGTGAGTGGGTACCGGAGTTGAGCGAGATCGTTGATTTCTCCGCCACTGTAGACCACCCTGTTGAGCTCCGCCCGAACCGAGTAATTGAGGGGGTTTAGTTCAGGACCCCCGCTTAAATACTCCATCTTTCCAGTACTCAAGTTCTAGACCCTTCAAGTAGCAGGCGAAAAGTTTTTCCAACGCCCTTCTCGAATTAAAATGTGTTGTCACCCAATGCCTGTAGCAGTACAAAGTTTCCAAGAAGGTACGGGCGACGACATGTGGGGAGGATATTCTCCTCGAGTTGCTCGATGTAGCCACCAGCGCACACCCTCAGTCTGGGGCCCACGAAGAAAATATCGGTTCATCCATTCCAGGTACGGCCGGTCCACACCATCAACCAGCGCCTTGGTGAGATGGGGGTGGAAAAAAGATTGAAATTTGTCTCCTGGACCGTAGCGACGTTGCCGGAGCTGCTCGATGTTTGAGGTCTTGCAGATCAAGAGTACTGGTCTCCAGGTAGCTATCCATGGGTGATTCCATTCAAGAAGTTCCGCAGCTGTTTGGAGGCCACGTGAATTCCAAAGGCGGTTCTTCCGCCAACTCCGGCGCCGCACGAGTGGATATGACTGTTCATATTTTGGTGTACATGAAGGTGAATGGCGGCGGCTGCCGCTCTTGCTTATAGAGGAAGACCTTGGGTATCTTCCGCCCTGGTACTCATATCCACTTCCTCTGCGTCTGGGCTGCGCCACCCCACACTTCGCTTCATATGTGACCTCGGCCGGAATGATTTTTATTGGCCGACCCTCCCCCAGTACAGTACTAAAAGACGGGAAGGCGGCATTTACGATCACTAATCGGCGCTAGCCGCTACTGTATCGAGTGAGTATAGAGTAGGAGGATGCGTCCCTAATCACACGTCGGTACTGCTCCTAACTTCTATACCCTCCCCGATTCGCCGATCGATACCCATGCATGCTACATTCCCGTGTAGCCGTCGCGCGTCATCGCGAAGTCTGAACACTGAATAACAATTCATATTCCCTCACATAAATTTGCTTTCGATGAGCACGATCTCATCTAATCTTTCCATGGACTTCTCTTTCTCTGGTAGATCATCATTACCCCAATCTTGGACATCTCCTGAAATAGGTAACTCTGTTTCTCTGGTGCTCAGACCCCTCAGAGAGTCGCTTTTTTAGATCTTCAGAAAAGAAAATTTTGAAAAATTGGTTAACACGAGCGTTGAATCACCTGAGCCGAATATGGCGAATATCGTTCCAGAGAAAACGTTAGCAACTGCAATAATGGTGAAAAGAATCTGCCATTCCGTCAATTGTACGCTTAGGGAAGAAGAGTGGATCGTATTTTATGCTATACGCGTATGCCTTTATACATAGTTCAAAGGCGTATACGGCAAATGGATCCGCAAATGTCGGGCGGCGTGCTGGCGCCGTTCGGCAAGACATTTTGAATAATAAGCAATCCTCCGTGGTCAAATAGGAGCGAATACTTGGAGCACATAAACTCTCCCAGTGGCTGGCTTCCTACAGTTTCAGATAGGGTACCTTATGTCGCCGGGGAGAAAAGTCTCGGGACCCCATAAATAGGAGTTTTTCAAAAGTCTCCCTCCTGCGTTAGGGTCTTATAGGAGGAGAGTCCAACAAGGCTGTCAGCGCGTCGGAGGCTGACAGTTGCCGTTCGAGCAGTCGGTTCATAGAAAAATTCATTGCGTTTTCTTCTCCCATCCACACAACCCTATACATAGGATTTCTACGTCTTTGTCAAACCTGGCAATATCTATCATTGTGGGGCCCACAGCCAAGTAAACGGAACCCCGCCCTTTACTGGACAGTAACGGATTGTACCTCTCTCCTCCCAGCATCCTGACATGCTTAACAGTCGCCTGTCAGAGGGGAAACGTCAAAGAGGATCGTAATTTGCCGCACCGCACGCCGCGCGGATGGCGGCGGCGTCTCGTTTCAACCTGTTGAATGGAGCACCGGACTTCATGTAGACCCCGTCATCGTAGACAGTCATTACTGTTTTCGGTCCCTAAATGCATGTTGTCGCCATCTACACCTGAAACCATCGTCCCTTTGCGGGCGAGACGTCGCACGCGACGCCGAGCAGCGCGGCGAATTACGATCCTCTTGTCACGTACCCCTGTCAGAGAAAGGGCAATTCCAAGTGCATTCTCAGTCCATCGCAGTATCTCCGACTGACTCGATCTTCGCCTTGAAAGGTTCTCCGGAGGAATGACATGTTAAGCGAACAATCCTTACATTCTATAAACCACTAACTCTGTGTGTCGGTTTGTCGGTATGTATGTATGTATGTCTGTCCGTCCGCAAAATGCTTCACGGGTTCAAACACGTCAGTGTAGGAGAGTATACGACCGCTAGCCGGTGGCGAAACCAGTTGGTGCAAGGAATGTATCTATCCAATGTTTTGATTCGTGATAAAGCACGCCTGGTCACTATATAAGAGAAGCAGTCGTAAGTGCAGGGCTCCATAACCATTGAGCACGAGCTGCTCGCCGTGGCACGGTGGACTGAGCCGCGTGCAGTGGCCGGATGGGAGTGGGTGGAGCGCAAGATGGAAGTGGGAGGGTAATAATGTGGGTGGGTGGGATAAGTGGGGGAGAGTACGGGAGGGGAAGCATAGAGTGCGTACAGTAGAAAGTCATCACCAGTGTGGTAATAAAAGCGCCAATGAAAGCGATAAGGTGAATAGAGGAAGGATCAACCGCTAGCAGAGTCGCGAATAAAATCCATGTTTTGGTATCACTTTGGGCAATGTGTGATTGTTTACAAAGCCGCCCCGCCCCCGCGCACCTGCACTATGTAAAAGAATCACGTAGTGCACTATAAGTGAACTACTCGCATGAACATATTGGTCAAAGATTGTTGTGAGGAGAAAGATAAGCGGTTAGAGCCGGGCCCGCTCAGCGAATCCTTTCTTTATCTGCAGACGAAGCGTGCCTAGCGCAACAAGCCGGCAAAGCCGGCTGGTTACTAGGAATATTGTCCATTAATTTTTTCCAGAACGTTGAGGCTTAATCAGGAGAAAAGGATAGCCTACCGTTTTTATGATGAATCCAACCAGTGGAGGTGTTGACAATCGTGCAACTACTCCTACAAATAGCGACATTGCTGACAAGGTACTTGTATACCGAGGAGCCAATGAGAGCAGTGATGTATAAAATCCACTGGAGAATCCGCCCATGCACCCATACCTGGAAAGGCGGCGTGTTGATGTGGCTGAGCAGCGGAAAAGTAGATGAGATTTTGCGCAGATCATGGATGAAAACCGTGTTTTCCACCACGCTGACCGTGTGGGGCGGAGTCGGACGCATCAATGTCCCTCCATTGCTCATCTCAGAAATGGGTACCAATGAATAGGGTACGTAATGGAACGTCTGATTCCGCCCATACTATATTAGCTTGGGGAGTGCCTTCAAACTCACATGAACGTAAACAGAGCGAGTGCCAACATTGGTGTCGTGCAGTTAACGAACAGCGCAGTCAAGAGAAAAGCCAACGCACTACCGAAACTCGCTGAAAAGTTATAATACAGTAGTGAGTGCTGTCGCAAC
>MU914729.1:0-16582 GCA_036418165.1 Cooperia oncophora
ATTGATTGTCTTAATAATTTCATCTTCCAGTGAGTTTCCTTCCCAGTTATTTTTTTGAACATTTTTTTCGACTTTCAACAAAAGTGTGGGGTTTGCTAAGCAGGACTTGCCATGATATACAAAAAAATGAATAAAAAAGGAATGTCCTAACGTTCATAAATCCCTTTCAGCGTTATCCGATCTCGAGAGAGGAGATGCTCGGCCAGTCTGGCGGGAGTCAGTTAGACTTTGATAGCCGGACCACCGCGTGTTAGCACCACCAACTGCCACTGCCCCACCTTCCCCCTCTAATAACTTGAAAATCATCCCTGAAAGTCTCCGAGTAATTTTCCTCATAGAGCGATTTCTTATAAGACATTAAAGCCATAAAGTTCATAGAGAGATCGCATAATACGCATATTAAGGATAACAGGCCGATTGTGGTGGATATCGAGAGTTCGCAGTCGAGACCAGAATCGGAACGCTAATGAGGCGATTTTAAAGGCAGCGCCGCGTTCATTTGATGTTCCTACGCCTCCTTTGATATCGTAGCTTTGTCGACAAGAGTGAAGGATGAAGGTGAAGGATGTAGGGTAGGTGGAAAGCTCTCGAAGGATGTACTAATTTCGCAGCTCAAAAATACGAGAGGATGGCGCCACCCGCTTGTGAAGAGGATGCCGCCCCGCCCACCTGGCTGCCATAACTGCTTTGGCTTAGCCTTTAAAGGCTGAGCCCGCTTTCAAGAATGAATGAGTTATGATGAGTGAATGACGAGTAGGGTAGGTGGAAAGCTCTCAGTCTAGGTCACATCATATCTTGGTGGGAGGGCACAGACAAACAAACATGACGGACAGCGCCTTCCCCCAAGACTTGCTGAGCCCTCTTTGCTTACGACCAGTAAGAGTCATAACAAAGTTATGAATTTTGCAACCATACTGGGTGCAGTGTGTGGATGTAGAATATCGATAGCTATGCCTCCCAGCTATGTAGGGTTTCTGATGACTCAATATCTAACACAATAAGTACGCAGTAGTAATAGACAATGATTAGCAGAATTAAAAAACCGTTGCAAGATCACAAATGCACAAAAGTGGTGCTAAATTGCGCTTTACTGTCCTACTCCGCGAACCATGAACCCAATCATCCTTGGGCATGGCGTTTCTTTTTCACTGGGCACGTATGGGAGGACAGGAGGTGCAGCTCTAGATTACTACCTTGAATCACTGTTCACCTCCCTTCACCTCCCCATCCCCTCCTGGAAATGTAAGAACTCTACAATTTTGGCTGAAAGCAGAATGCAAGGACTGAAAGGGATTCATCACGGCTAAGTTTACTACTTGCTCAAACTGGTAGTAAGTCCAGGATAAAAGCGACGTTTCTAGCTGTGGTGCAAATTAGCCTCCTGTCAACAATTAGTCAACGAAATTGGCTCCACTAAATGGCATCGAGCTCGCATCGAAATAGCCTTTTGTGATGAACGCTCTCACACCCTCCTCGATTTCATAGGCGTTCAGTACGCCTCATTTCGTTACGGTCATACTATTCGAAGTCACTGGATGTTTTGAGCTGCTCGGGCGCATCGATATGCTCCAATGATAAATGCCTTGGACGCTTGAGATAGCCCATGGACCACTACGTCCACTCTAGCGCCGACTGACTTATTCCTCACTCCGCTTAGTAATGACTGCTTGATTTTCTGCTTATGCTTGATTAAAAATAGCCTCTTCCGATCGTAAAAGGGCTATTCATTGAAAATCACGGGGATCGGTATCATGGCTATATTCGGCTTGGAGGGGAACCAAGTAGTACCTAACGAGGTTAGTTTGGGGCCATCCTGTGAAGAGTAACCAAAGTGACTCATTTGTAGCATTTTTCGTCTTCGTAGGAGCTCACAGGTCACACTTTGGTGAGACATGAATTATTGTTATTAACATGAATTAGTAAAAGGAACTAGCTGGAGTGTAGTGCCCCTCCTGAGTCGAACAACGCAGTTTTTCTCTTCAATACAAACTCTGTTTCCAATGCAGTTTCCTCAGCCTACTGTAAACTCGAGAGAACATTTTTCAGTGTGCAAAACTGAGTGGGTCGCACAATACTGGCTCGTGCAATTTTCAGAACTTGAAAATTAGCAGGAAGCTGAAGTATCGGTCATTATCCCATCCCCTTCCCCCTCTCCTTCCACCGGTAGTGGATTTATCCATAGGAAATAGGAACAGCTATGAGAAATCGCATCATGCCTTCAAGCATTAAAAATCCGCGTAGTCTTCCCCCCCCCCCCCTCCTACCGCCTCCGCCTCCCCCGATCATTTACAACTATGATGTACTGCAAAGGGACCTGTACAGGGACCTTGTGAACCCCACTCACGCAATTTATGAGCCTGGAAGTTGTTTCCAAAGTTTCGCAATATTACTTCCATACGTTTTATGATGGAGTAGCTTGAGTTTAGCTCCTTATTTCCAAGAACCTTTCCAAGGACAGTTTTTATCGAATCGAACAGGAAATGCAGGGAACAATGTTTCCAGACCACTTAGTATCTCAGTCATAACTCCTTTGTTACCCATCAAGAACAAGTTTTCCTTTGATGAACACTTTGCCGTCGCTTTTTGTCTCCCAACATTTTTCCTCGAATGCAATGTGTTAACTCGTCCGGAATGTGATCACGCAATCCGGTCAGCTAGCGTCTCTTAACCGAACGTCTGGCCAGAAGGCGTCGTTAATCTCATCGACGGCGGTCAATGGCTTACGAATTGAGAAAATCTCCTCGCGCTACATATAATTGCATGTACACTCTCGAGTCGTCCGTCTCGCACGCCTCTCTTCAGATACTGACAGATGTCCGGCCGACGGAACCAATGTGGTAGGCCGAGTTTTTCGACACACTGCTGACATATCGCTTTCATTATTGACTTTTGACACGTTCTCCATTTCGAATGTATATTTAACAGCCTTCTTCTACTTGGTAACTGAATTTGTTGGCTCTGCTTGTCCAGTACTTTCAAAGCCATATAGAACGGCAAAATTGGAACAAGTCAAGCAGCGGTAGCAGTCATCGTTTGTGTGAAACAAGTGGGGGAGGGGGTCGTTGCTTGAGGAAAGGGGGAGGGGTCATGTGTGGCTTTGAGAGGAATTTGCCGTGTTGGAAAAGTGAATTTTCATGATTTTTCCCGTTTCATGTATACTACATTCCCCCGCTCGACGGAAAATCTTTAGGTGAATAATTGGAAAGTGTGGGAAATTGGTAGGTAAGTGTTAGGGAAGGGCGGGGGGTCGTACCGAACCTTCTCCTAAGTGGGGTGGGGGTCGTACTGAAACCACCATTTCACACATCACGATGCTGCCCTGAGTCAAGCAATACTTGCAGTTTCTTACTCCTCTCGAATCTCTCGGCAAATTCTTCAAAGCTCCTTATATGCTTTGAGGCCTAATAATTTATAGTGCGAAAGTCAACAGTGTGCGAGTTCCATCAGGTGAACGTATCAGGCTGCTTTGAAAAGGGGAAGGTGAGGGGGGGGGGCGAGGTTAGGATGATATTTGTCGTTGAAGGGTTTTTTGATCCCTGATTTATTCCGTTTCAGAGGATTTATATATTCCGCTACTTCTCCTATGTGTGTTAAATCTGGGAAATTTCAGGAGGGGTACCACCGTATTGTGGGCGGATGGGTTACCAGTGAGTTAGGAGAAGGGGGGGTACTGAAACCGCGCTTCGGGGAAGATGTAGTGCGACACCAGCACTACTCGAGTTTCAGTGATGTACTCCGACGGTGATCTGCTACTAACCTTGACTGTGGATCGTCCGATGCCGCCTAGATTAACAAGTCCTCTGCCATCTGGGGTAGGATAAGTGGTTCTACCAGCGGTAGCGGTGGTAGAACTCAAAGGGCAGGATAGAAACGTTGGCAAAGCTGTATTAACATGGGCGTTACACGCCAAGGGATAGGGCTGAACTTCTTAAGGGAATTCACACAAAATCCACTCAGACTCTGGTGGCATTCAGAGGCGTGTTTTGGCTATGAACTCCCTGAAGGAGGTTTTCTCCCCCCCCCCAGACTGGTCTCGCCCCAGTAAATCATTCCAGAAGTTCTAGAAGCTAGTAGATCTTTATTAGGTCCTCTTTGCTTTGAAAGGGTGAAAGCGACGTTGCAGGTGCCACGTGCACGATTTTGGGCACGAATACTCAACTGGTTTATGTGGAAGTATATGGATGTATCTAGATGAGAAATATTCTGCGTATTTCGTCCACTAACAAGATATCTCTCAGCTTCCACTGTGGCAGTATGGATCTTATTCTCTTCCACTAATGAGGCATAAGCGGATGCCGTCTCTATCCGCCTACCACAGGTGCGAGGAGGGTAAAAAGCGGAACTTTCACCCTCGGACTTTCGATGCCATAGAAGTTATAACACGTATTCAATTCTGATTGGATATTTGTCACCATCCTTTTAAACAACATACATTGACTTTGCTCAGATACCTCCACCACAGTCTTGCTGGACGAGACGCATGCGAGAGATTTCTGCCGCCACCACGCACCCGCTGATTCGCGCTTGCCCCCTGAGTTTCAGCGAGATCGTTGATTTCTCCGCCACTGTAGACCACCCTGTTGAGCTCCCTCGAACCCGGTAATTGAAGGGATTCCACTCAGGTGACACACTTGCATAACCAGTCTCCTCCAGGTTACTCAGACGCCCTTCCATCGAGTAGGCGAGTTCCAACCCACCTTCGTCTTCCATGTGATAGCGCACCAATCCATTTAGCAGTAGAAGTTATTCAATGATGGCCACGGGCGACACATATGAAGGGCAGGATATCCCCTCGGGTTGTTCGATGTAAACGTCAGCATTTACTTTGAGTCCGGGGTCCACGAAGAAAATATCGGTCTTCCCATTCCAGGAACGGCCGGTCCACACCATCAACCCGCGCCTTGGCGAATGCGGTGAAGATGATATCCTAAACCGTAGCGACGTTGTCGAGAGCTCCGATGTTGGAGGTTTCCCAGATCAGGAGTGCCGGTCTCCCAGTGTGGGCCATGGGGTGGACTCCATACAGAAGTTTCGTAGCTGTTTGGACCAGGTGACGTATAATTCCAAGGTCTTTTCAATCACGGCGCGATTGGAGATTACTTCATATTTAGGTGTACATGAAGGTAATAAACGAGAGCGTGCTCCTGCTTAACGAGAAACATCTTGTCCCCGCCTTATGTCTGGGCTCGAAACTTCCACTGAAATTGTGACTCGCCCCGAAGTGTCTTTTTTCTTTTTGGCCCCCCCCCCCCGCCGTGTAAATGCCAGCACCTGCGCTAGCAGCTCTTCAGGATGAAGGAATAAATTCTCTGCCGCCTGGATCAGTTCCCTTTTTTGGCATTGGCCATATTATTGTAAACTGAAATGTGCGGCCTTCTCGCAAAGGCCTATGTGTGTGTGACTTATTGTCGAGGCAGCCGATGTACCATGTCTGTTGCTCTCTTATCCTCCCATTTACAAGTTCACTCTCTCTAAATTTGTCGGCCTTGCGGAGGGCGGAAGGCTGTTTTGACTGCCGGGCGAAAAAGCGATCAGCGATTTCAAATCCCGACCGCACGTGTGATAGTGTCGAGGTGGCGCGAGCGCGAGCGCGACCTGTTCGCATGCCTGGGTTATTTTAAGTGACTGCATAGTAGCCGCATTACTGAAGAAAATGGCTTCTGTGGGGCTTGTTGATCTCGGATAGCCATCTTGTTTGTTGCGGTTGTCAGGCATCGCACAGGAGCTCCAGGCGCTTGCAGATGAGCCGAAATTAATCTCTGGAACATGGTGGTTTATGGTCGTCCTAACTGCTGTTACAGCTGTTCCGAACGTGAACAAAACATTGCGGCTGCTGTTTACGATTGACTCATAGCCGTGCAGGAAAATCGCCAGAGCTTACTGTTGCCGCTACTCGTCGTGACGTCTGATTGATTTAGCGATTTGGGCGGGATGGTTTCGAGCGGGTTTTGGCCTATATAAGCGGCTTGTACCCCATGTACTTAAGTAATTCTGAAGCCTATATCCCTGGTTCAATTTTTTTAGTCTTCTTTTTTCTCTAGTCCACGTGTTTTTCAGAAATATTTTATGGAGAAAGTAGAATTCCAGTAAACGATTATTGCTTTTCTTCAAATCCACTTGGAGCATATTATGTTCACAATCTTGTTCTCTGCAAAACGCTTAGCTTGTCAAAGGGGGGAGGGGTGTAGGGTTTGGCGAAGCGCGAGTCCATTTTCCGCTAATAGCTGTCGCTTCACCGACAATTTCTCCAACAATAGGTAAGAATGGACTGTGCCGCGCCTTAGCTCCGCCCCCTGCCACGCCCCAGCATCCGCAGGGAACAGAACTGTAGTTCAATTTCTGCTGAATTATTCAACCTCAGCGCCACTTTTATCTTTGGCTTCTGTTTCTTAGTAGTCCAGGGTTTCTGTTACCCTCTATTCAGCGGTTCGTACTATGATCTTCACTTCAGCTTTATTTCTTTGTGCTCAGCCGCCGTCAGCTTGGGACCTCGTTACAACACGCATATCACGATTGCGTCGGACGCGAAACAGCGCGTCCCAGCTCCAGGCGACAACCAGCGCCACAGTTGTTCTTTGCGTGTTCTGGCGCCGGCCGATCCGATTAACATCCGACCAAAGGCTCTTGCCGCGGCCAAGCTGAAGTGATATTTTTGTGTTTAGCGGACAAACTGTGTATTGGCGGGTATTTCTGACGCGGGCCGCAGGGCAATTCCTTGAGCCGATGCGCAGTGCGTATATCGAGTGTGCAGGCAGGCTAGGCTATTATAGGTTGGGGGGCGGGGGCGGGAGAAGGACGGGCCGGGCATCAAAGTCAACCGGGGCTCAGCCAGGAAAAAAGGGTTCGAATCAAAAGTCTGGTGGGCGGAATTCAGCGAAGAATGGCCTCAGAAAAAGGATTAATAAAAATTGTAGGGCCTGACCGTCATTACAACTTTGCACTTAATAGTGTATCGTGGGGATTGTTTTTAAGGTTTGCTTGTCTCCAGGACTGTAAGATGACTCTCTCGGAAAGGACTGGGTACAGTCCTGACGCTCTGAGTGTTCTGGCAAGGTTCTCTTGGACAATTGAAGATTATCGGTATTTGCGGTACGTGTCGCCAACAAAAACGTCGTCAAAAGACGCTCTCGGTTGGGTGAGAGTCTTCGACTCGTGGCGTCCGTCTCAATACGGCCCTACAATTTGGGCGCTACTTGAGAATCTGCTTCTCTACGTCGGCTTAGTCAAGCCATACCCATTACAGGGGGGGGGCAAAAAAAAGTCATTCCGGCCGAGTCACATATGAGCGAAGTTTTCGCAGCCCAGACAGAGGAAGTGGATATGAGTACCAGGGCAGGAAGATACCCAAGATCTTCCTCTATGAGCAGGAGAGCCACGTCCTGCTCGCTCATTCCACCTTTCATTGTACACCCAAAATCATGAAGTCATCTCCAGGCCGATCCGAAACTCCCCGTCTGGCCTGACGTGGGCGACGAACGCTCGCTTGTTGGAATTCACGTGGCCTCAAAGCAGCTGCGGAACTTTATGAATGCGAAATCCACCCGGGATGAGTAGCTACGCTGGCAGACCAGTACTCTTGGAACTGCAAGGCCTCAAATCGTTTTCCTTCTGAGCAGTTCCGTCGGGACAACGTAGCTTGAAGGTCCACGGACAATCATCTTCAACCCCATTCACCAAGGGCGGCGTGGTTAACGTTCGTTTCGATGGGTGGCTTGGGGCGCGTACCGTGGGAATGGGAAGACCGATATTTTCTTTGTAGACCCCGACTGAAGGTGAGCGCTGGCGGTTACATCAATAACTCGAGAAGGATATCCTCCCTACATGTGGTCGCGCCGCGAACTTCTTTGCTATGGACCTGTGCTGGCGGAACAGGTTCGGGTGCCACACATGAATCGAACAGGTTCGGAAAACACTCCGCCTCCTACTCTCCTCGAATGTGGCATAAGGGCGTTTCGTACCTGATGAAGATGTAATATTGAAATATGTCCCCTGACCTGAACCCACTCAATTACCTAGTTCGGGCGGAGCTCAACAGGGTGGTCTACAGTGGCGGAGAAATCAACGATCTCGCTCAACTCCGGTACCCACTCACGCGCGGCCGAATCTCTCGATGGCGCTCCTCCAGAAGGCTGTGGCGGAGTATCATTATAGTATTTAATGTGCTCTTTAATATGGTAGTAAAAATGTCCGGTAAAAATTTAATAAAGTGTAACTTATAGCGCCTTGAAAGTCATGGAGGCAAAATGACTTTTTTTTTTGGCCCCCCTGGTACATACATGGCCGCTTTTTGCAGCCCTCACACCCTACGGCTACAGATTGGCGGTCTATGCCTTTGTGTTCATACTTTTGTATACTCGAATCCTTGGGCCTAATCTTGATTGCAATCAGTAGTAATCGATCGATAGCCGCAGCCCTTGTAGCTTAAACAAACGACGGTAGCGCGTCTGCTTCAGTATCGAAGGTTTTTGAGATAGAAGGGGTTTCTGGGCTCAGAGTTGTTCCGGCTTTCTTTCCTCCCGGAACTAAGGCTGCCGACGAAGTTATGAGGGGAAATAGGTTTTTTAGCAACTCAAGGTTCCCATTGTTTTGTTTACCAGTTGGAACGTCTCCCAAATGTTATTGCCCTCCAGTGATATGTTCATAATTCCCTGTATGAGTTGAGATATATCATTTTTCGATAAGGCTCATTTCACCTGATGGACGACGCCCTCACCGAACGACCGCCTGTTGCTTCGCCTGTCGTCTACCGCTGCAAGCGAATCTCGACATCTTCCCGAGGCTCGTGATAGCTGCTCAGCTGCGGCCAAGGTGTGAGTGAGTGGGCGGTGCCGCACGAACCCATCGTCGCGGTGGTGTATTTATGCCGCTCAGGTGTTTTTTTTTTTGTTGAATTCTGATGCAAGCAACTATGAGTTCTTCATTCATCCGCATTTACTTGTTTATTATTTAACATTGAATTTTCCCGGTTTTAAAGTTTTATTTCGTCTATTGCTAATAAGATCTGCAACTGCAACAGCTTTTCCAGCACATCTGAATGGCGCAGTTAAGCGATTGGGGGGGGGGGGCATTTTCTACTTTTGCTTCATCCCATCGACGTGTCAACCCATCTAGACTGCGTCTTCTCGAGCTGACAGGTTTTACCATGATGGCTTGACGAGCTTGCTCCAGCTTCACAAGAGTTCACAGGTTTCACCAGGAGACTTGTAAACCAGAACTAGTGAAGCAACGAAAGTGCAAAATGCCCCCCCCCCCCGTCGCCAAACAGCGCCCATCTGGATCTTTGTAGGTTTTCATTTCCAGGAAAGAGGTAAACTACTCTCTTATCCCTGAGACGGAGTAGGCGTGGCTTTTGAGCATGGCATAGGACGGGTTTCTCGTGGGATACTTCAATTTGAAACAACTGCTATCTTGTTCTGTGTTATATGTAGACATGATTACGACTGCTCCGAAATGACAATATCTCACGAAAACCTGGGCCGCCGCCATTTTGAAATCAAGTACGCAGCCACGCCTACCCGATCTCAGGGATTTCGAGTATACCCCTGATCGACTGCCTCTCTGGTTTGAAATATACTGTTATCAGAACAGGTTGATTCTGGTAGAACTTGCGGTTCTTGTTTGAATTGGGGCCCTGAATACAGACTTCACGTCCTTCTAGCGCCGGTAAGCCTGGCGCCCATTTTATAGGGTCACGGGGTAATAGGTGCTCTCGCTGATCCACTGTTTTCCCTAGAATTACATTTCTATTGCCACAAAATCTAAAGACTTATCGAAGACGACCTTCCGATAGCATGAGTGCAGTTTTCAACGTTTAAAAAGTTCAGTGAAATTTTTCCTCAGCTGATAAAGAAACTGCAAAAACGGAAAATGAATATGGGCCCTCAGAGGCCAAGTGATTTCTACAGGAGAAAAACAAGGGTTTGTGTGACAGGGGATCCAGGTTTTCCTATTATTCCGGTCGTTTTCTCCCTTCTCCGCTGTTTAGCTGTTTACCACATGAAGACTATTCGTGATAAGGCGTGGGCACTCGCAAAGGGAGGAGCCCCTGGAGCAAAAGAACCACCCTCAAGCATCACGCGTTGTTTTTTCATTTCTCTGATAGCTTAGGACTAAAGCCTCAATGCTGTTGAACTTTTTTCAAAGGATGACTTACACATAGAACGTATTATAAGAAGTGCCCTTGAGTTCATTTGCTGCTCTTTTGTTGTGATTATCACACGGCTGTTAGTGTCAATTTCTTCAATCTCTCCCAAGACTCGCAGTTGCTTGGCTTTCATTTCCCAGAGAAAACCTTTTTCCTGTTCTCTCAATTCCTTTACAATGTTCCTCATCTGTTTCGTTACTGATCAACGCACCACCCTTGAACGAAACCACAAATCGTTGGTCAGGACAGGCAGTGGCGCAGTGGGATGTGGCAGCGGTTTTCACACACACCTAGGCAGAGCTCAAACCTTACGGGCTTACGTACCCATGGTCACCTTGAGTAGGGTGAAACACGTGGACCTATCGTTTCGAATCCCATCCTCAGAGGCCCTAGCCAAGGAATCCCAAGCGCTCAATAATTCAGTTTACTTTCTCAGTCGTTAAACGCAAAGGTCTTCACTATAGTACAACCTTCCAATTACTCGTTTATTTAGCGACTTGGGCGCTGACGTCTTTTGCTAGTCATCGGTAGTTTTCGATCCAAATACAGACTTTACCTGTTCCCCATACTGGAATACTAAGAATCACGAGATGGGAACTTTGCAGTTAGGCCCAAATGAGGGAAACTTTGCAACCAGGCCCAAATAAGTTGTGTGAGGTAACTGTTGGATTCAATTATTTCTTAGCGTTCGAGAGCCTGGCACACTTTGGTTTGATGGAGACATTTTCCTTGTTCCGATGAATCACTGCTGATTCTTCCCGTGGAGACTCATAAATTCCTTTAAAGTTATGCAGTAGCGGGGGCTTTTTGCAACTGACAAGAGGCTACAGGTCTCACCAGAGTGAAACGTGCGATTAAGCAGGAATTAGCCGAAGGAACCAGCGAAAAAGCGAAATGTCCCACCCTCTACTAACAGCACTGCCTTTTCTCTTCAGATGCTCGTCGTCACATTATCGGACTAGGACAGCTGAAATTCTCCATGTTGAAACTCCAATTTGCTACAAAAATGCGTTCGAGTATTTCTTAACCGGATTCAGTTGCTTTGATTATATTATAACTATGCAGAGATCAAGAAGTGTTGCACAAAACGAGGCCATTACCACCCACACGGTCTAGTATCCATAAGTGGATTCTATCCGCCAAAGTCAACCAAGCACCTAATCCATCCCTTCTTTGCCAAGATTCGCTCCAGACAAGTTTCACGGCAGGTCCTACGAATTACTGCTTGACGGATAGATAAGTCAACTCTGGCCTGAATATCAGTTACCTTCGCATTCATTGGACAAATGGCAATGGTGTAGGCCAGATTGCAACACCTGCAGTTTAGAATTGGAGTAGAATGCATGGCGCATCCCAGAAGGGGCCGATCCAATCCGGTTGCTTTACATCCACCCTTCCTGCGCTTGAGAGGTGGTAGTCTTGGTTGTGCGCTTCATCTGACCATGGCGCAGGTGGAATATTACAGTTTGAGACAGCTCTCATTTCCCTCGTTTTCGGCAAGGAGATGATTACAACTACTCCCTAATGACAAACTTTTACCGCAAACGCAGACGCGGACACTTTTGAATGGAGTACGCGGCCACGCCTACCGCATTTCTGGGATTTGGAGCGTTCGGGAGCACGGTTCGGGTTGGGAGGGGTAGTTTGCACTTTCGCTAGCTCTTTTTTTCTAGTTCATGTTGACTAGCAGTTCCCATTTTGGTGAAACCTGCAAACTTTTGTGAATGGTGCAAGGAGCAATTGTAGTTACAAGAATTTTCAGGTTTTCACAAAGGCATATACGGGATTTGACGTGTAGCAGGTTGTCCCACCTCCGAGCCGAAACACGCTCATTTAAGCATGAATTGGGCGCATCAGATTAATGTAGCAAGCAATATTAGCGGATTGGAGTGATAGGATAACTCTTTTCCAACTGGATACCCTCAATTATGCCATCTCAGTGCATCACTCGAACGTTTTCAGAACACCGCCCGCTAGGCGATCTTTCCCTAGCTCAGCGAAGCTGATGTCTAATTCAAACAGCATGCGAGCATTTCTCCTGCCCGCTGCAGCTCTTTCCTGGAATTTGTCTCTGTCTTTTCACATGATATTTTGACCTCGCCGTCGTAACACACCCTCTGCTACCTTTGAAATTCGACACCTCAAGTCGTCAGTTTTTCTATGTCAGTTCGCCTAAGATAAGCCGTCAAGTTCAGTTCCACCTGACAAGTGCCTTCTCGTTCCGGTCATGAGATCTGTGCACACAAGCACGTTTCTCCACCTAAAAACTGATGGTTTTTCGAGCGAAAAGTTTACTGGTTATTTGGAGAGCGCGGGGCGCATCGCCAATCTCGTTCGTATGAACGTGAATCCGGTTCCACAGTCAGCACAGCCTACGCTCGGCGAAGCGAAACAAATCGCGCCGACAATCTGGCCAAGTCTTCACAGTGAAATGGCATCGTTACGATTGGAGTGCGATCGTTTAATTAATAAGCATCTCCTTGTCGAGAAGACGCTTAGTGAGGTAGATTTTTCTCCCCATTCTTCGATATTACTGTATTTTTTGCCCGGTCGTTGTGGGCCTCAGTTGAGATGTAGAGTGACTATGGATTTTAATTTCTGATATTTTGGGATATTTTGGATCCCACCTTACAGTTCTCTTCAAACTGTCTTTTCGGGAGGAATGAAACATGTCATACTGTTCCCCAAACGGCTAGCGCTGATAGCTGGCTTTGACTCAAAGATTTTTCTTTCCCAGCGTTCGCTGCTCCTGTCGACAACCTCCCACCTCGGACTATTTTACTCATGAAACGAAGCAGTTCTGCATTGGGTAAACTTTAAAGGTCAGGCCTTGACGGCAAGCATACTCAGGACCTCGGTTGAAAACTGCTATGTTACTGCGACTTTCCGGCTCGCTCGGCAATTCTGACAGCTTACAGGAATGTAAGAGGTGGTCACGCATTACTGAGACGCCGTGTGTACATGGAAAGGAAACTGCAGCCAAAGGTGCAACGAATGATCCCTCCAAGCGCAAATAGTTGCCCACGAAAGCGCTCGAGTAATCCATGTTTGGACGATATCTCTATTGGATACGGGCGGCCATCTTAGGGTAGTCTTTGGCGCTGGTGAGGTGCGTGGGTGAGCGGCCCGGGTTATAGGATGTTCGGGCTTCCTTCAGCTAGGCATGATCACAGTATTCTAGTAAGGAAGATAATTCTCCTGCCGACTTGAGTCGCTTAACAAGTATTTTTTGCGCCTTCCGCGAGCCTGACTGCGCGAGCGATTCAGGTGTTTGTGAGCCTGAGGTAGACATGATATTCAGCTATCAGGCAGAGGAAAAGGCTATTTCTAGACGGGCAATTCGACGGAGAAAGGCTCAGCTCAAGATATCAAGCACGATAGATCCTATAGAGGAACCATCGATCTCGGCTTCGGCGGCTGGCAGGACCCGCGTCAGTACAGTTGGCACTCCCAATAAGACGACTCGCGGGATGAAGAGATCGACTGTGAAGGTGGACATGCCCCTAAATCCAGGTTGATCATCGAAACACCTCCGGTCCGATTGGAAGTTTAAGAGCTTTATAGTTTCCAGCTTTTCCCGTTCCTGCCACTTGAAAATTGTATTTGTGCGAGTGCCTATTCTTATATTCTTTTCACAGGAATGTGATTCGGTAATTTATATGGCTACTATCTAATAACCGATGCTAAAAGTGACTTAGGTGTTTCCTACAGCGCAATATATACACACATATAAAAATGCGAATGATGGCGATTGCTCTTTAGAAAATTATAGTTGTGGTGCACCTAAGAAAATTACTGTTATGGTGCAGGTGGTTTTAGCCAGCACATTAACAACTGGATGGCTCCCTAGAGATTTCGCCCAAAAAAAAAAACCAAAAGTGTAGCCCGCTTCAACTAACATTTGATTTAGCTTAAAGCTGGCTTGGATCTTGAGGATTTCTTTGGCTAGTATCCTTTTGCACGCGATGTACCCAATAAATCGTGATTTGTGAAGTGGCGAAAGCTAAATAGCCAGTTCTTCGCATCTGTAATTCTCGATGCATCATTGAACCCTAGACTGACGATGAATGGGCTCGTCTTTCTGACCAGCAGTAAGGTACTAAGGGGGGACTGGCCATTCATGACGATCCCCTCCCTATCGCCACTTCAAATATGACTCCAGATGTACTTATCCGCTTTACTTTTCTCTTCCATGCAATTCTTCGGGAAAACTCATCGACCGTAGAAAGCGGGTGATGGGAAATCTCCAGCGCTGTTTTTTGTCTCTCTTCTCCATGTCTCAAACGATCTTCCTTGTTGTGGGCTACTCAATGGTGGCGGTGCCGTGTTTATGAGCCGCTTTTGCTGGATTACAGTCGTCATAACTTGAGGAAAAATATTTGGATATCGGTACGCTGCTTTCTTACCCATCAGCTTTTTCTCAAGAGCAGTTGCTACTCAAATACCCCAGGGCTCAGAATCCTCTCATTGTGTAATGACCGCCTATTATTGGCATGATCTCCTGACTCCATCTTTCCTTATACTAAAGTCAGGGAGAGCTGGAGTCAGGGGATCATGCCTGGAGAACAAAAGGATATTGAGCCCTGAGGTTTTAAGAAACAACAACACTAGGAACAGCCGGCGTTGAGAGAGAGAGCAGGGTAGAGTCAAGAATGTGTCGTGGGACCCTGTGGCAGGTGCTAGAGGGCCGTATTTTGGTTATACGGGAGTGGGAGAATGTATTTAGTTTGTTGATGGGGATAGTGAGCATCTGAGGCAATCCGAATCTTGCGATAGAATGAGAATAAGGGTTCTCCACTACTTTCCCCATATCCTCCCCTTTTCCTGGAGAGAGGAGGTGAACAGAAAATTGCTGCTTTCTGCAGTATCTAGCTGTGTATGTTCCCCCCCCCTTCCCCCAACTTCCGGGAAAGTTTGAAAGCCAAGTGGCTGTCAAAGGGATGTTCCTCTTCTTACGATGGCGCGCTCTTCCTCATCTGGGTTTCAGTTCACTAGCGTTATCACGAAAAAAAGAACCAGCAAAAGAGCAAGGAATTCGTTCAGACCGCTTCAGACCACTCCTCGATTTCTAGGTGTATTCATGAGCATACTTCGTCTGTCGATCGGTTTTCGGCACCAGTAGACGTTCTCGAACAGGAGATAGCTTGGTTGGCTCGAACGGGAATACGATCCACGAAGAATACTAGCTGCAAGTTGTGCTGAAGTTCGTGGGCAAAATGGGGGGCAACATGAACAGAACGCAATCCATACTCAATCATTTGTTTGGGTTATGGTGGGATCTTCATTTTGATTAATTTCATCTTTTCTGACACCTTACTCAGTTAATTGACGCTAAAAGGATGAGCGAGCTTATGTTGATAATAACTTTTCGTTACAACGGCGTAGAGGCAATTTCTCTATAGCCCCGGCTGCAAATGGGCGTAGTGCGGTGATCATCAGAGCGCAGATTTACGTTGAGTTGCGAGCACGATGGCAAGGAAAAACTACATAACATCCTGGGGGAAGGTTGGAAGAGTTTGGCTCGGCGTCAGAGCCCTTCCCTTCCTTTTCTTTCTTTCTGATCGCCAAAAATCTGAATATAGCCATCACGCAGCTTCTCAGTATTTAACCGTCACCACTGGAATCTCCAGCATTCGCCTGTTCCTGGGCGAATTCATCAGCGGAGGTATTCCTGGTGACAACTAGGATCGGCATCGTTCCATCATCATCTGGCACGCGAGCGACTCCAGTTCTGCAAGATGAGGCAATGTGAGAGTGACAGGGAACAGCCGCTCACGCCGCAAAAGTGCCACGATCGAGGCTCAAGTGATTTTTGACGACTCGCTGCTGTCATCGGCAGAATCCGTTCATATGCATGCACAGAACTCTCTTCCATCAATCCTCATCAATAATAGACTTCTCGCAAAAGCTACCGTGCAGGAAAAGTTTCATAACAAACTCGTGCAGGGGATTCTCTCTCCAGGGGTCGTTCGGGATGTGGGGCTTTTTCCAAGACGTTTTCTCCAGTTGGGGGTATGTCAGTGGTATGCACAAATAAGGTACAGTTCTACTCTGAGAAGCCCGATATATTTTTAAGAAAAGTGTGAAAGTCTTCCACACCTCACCTCTTAAACGTAACTGACTCATTCTACTGTTCTGCTCAGTGCAGAGCTATGCTTTTGCACAGCGTGAGAGTTCCTGACGTACTATGCCTCGGAGAGGACGTCTGCAAATTTGCGTTAAAAGAGAAACTTGTAATTATTAGGGGTTAGTGGTGCGCTAATCATTCCACAAAAATGCGGAAGCCCCTTTTTACATAACTAATCCCTCTCTGAAATCAAACAAATTAGAGGCAGTTTGCTGAGCAATAATCCATCACATGTCAAGCCGATGTCTCCCATGAGAAACAAAAAAAGGGTGGTAAAAGTCATAATTTTCGCTGTTGATTAATTTTTTCTT
>MU914730.1:0-15636 GCA_036418165.1 Cooperia oncophora
AATGGTTCTTCCCTTGTCATTCTTATGTGCTCAGACTGCGAGTTGAGCAGGTCAAAAAGGCATCTAGCTCTTGTACTCAGAGCAGACCACCAAAGCAATCATCGATGTACAGGGAATATAGCATGGGGTGGCGTTCCAAAACAGGAACGCCACCTGAAAATGTTACCAGACCACCTGAAAATGTTACAGTTGAGACACTCATTAAGCAGCGTCATCAACTGGCTGATAGAGAATCCCTGCAGTTGATCTCGCCCTGGTGCTGATTTCAGAAGCTCCATTACAACCCTATTGTAGTGAACTGCAAAGGGGGATGAAAATCCCACCATTTGGTCCCACAACCGAGCAATGTTTGCCTACTCCACCACAGCTCAGGGTCACACATTTCCGAAAATGACACTGCTCGAGATCCTGAAGCTTAGCTGGGGAACCCCACAGTCTTCGTGTAGCCCTGACTTAGCTCTTTCCGATCGCCATCTAAACTAATCCCACAGCGGCCATCTTCTGGGTAAAAAATACGATTTTTGATAGTACCTCAAAAATGACCCAGCTGCCTTTCTGGGCACAGAACCAAGAGGCTTCTGGAAGCAAGGCAACCACTCATTGCGTGGTGGTTGGCAACAAATGCCAATGAAGGTAACGTAATATCAGCAATCAAAAATGCTTCTCACTGGAATAAACTTAACTCGGAAAAATATGTTCAAAAGTTTCACAAAGTTTTGGGACAACCTAATATGTTAGGTGGGCCTATGAGCAGTGGCGTGTAGCCTTCCTACATTTCTTGACTTCTGTCGATTTTTATTTCATTAAAACGGAGTGTCGGGTCGACATAGAAAGGAGTTTTCGACACGCTTTTTACAACTTGAGGATGGTCGAAGCGATCAAGGGATGGGAATTCGGACCTTGTAAATGTGCATTGCATAGGGAGCCCTACTGGGGAACGAGTGCCTGCAGAAACTACCTAGCAATTTTCAAACGTCTAACCTCAACTGATTAAGGCGTTTGGTAATGATAAGGAAGCATCCCATGACCTATAACGAGTCGTCAATCTTTGGCATGAATCTCCGTGAATAAGGTAATTCCGTAAGCTCTCAGTTGGACAGAATAGGGCATTAGGTTCGATGCTTGTCTGTGAGGTCGAACTTGAATTCTGCGCATCATTTGAACCGTGGTGAGCATCCCTAATAGACATAGCTTCTTGGCCGTATAGCTAGCAAATGGGCATATGCGTGTTTAGGTTTCTAGTTAGAAGTGAAGTGAAAAAGAGGCCGTTGAAGATGCTCAATCTCGTCGTTCTGGCACTCCAGTTTGAGCACTTGAACAGTGGTGAAAACAGAAACTTCAAGAAAATTAAGAAGACCATCGTTCGTATAGGGAAAATAATTAAAAAAAATAAAGTGAAAGTAAAGTAAAATAAAAAACAGATGAGATTTAATAGCTAACTTTTCATCCTCAGTTCGAGTTCGAGTGAGGAAAAAAGCCATTATTTATGGGCCGACAAAATGTGTTGGCTTGCTGGTCGGTTGGCACTGTTCCACTACTTCTACTACTATCCCAGTCTTGCGAAAACAAGCCGGTTTGTTATCGACTTTTCCTGAAATGCAGATACGGCTGAAAACACGGTCCTCCCGAATATCATCCGCTTGGCCTGAAGCTGCCTGGGCCCCGCGCCACAGACGCCGACGCTGAAATCCTTAAATCACCGAATTCGCTGAAAACTTGTTACCAGTGGGTAGTTCGACCTCGTGAACACGAATATCGCAACCGCTCGACTTAAAACTGCCTGGCGACTGCGCCACAGCCAACGGCGCCAAGACCCTGCTTTACCACTAACTTCAAGCGTTCGACATTAACACATACATTAAAGCTTTAAGACACATAACTTCCTTACGCTTTTTCCTTAAGTAGCGAGGTTTGCTTTTTGCTTATGAAGTTTTCCAAGAATTAACTAAAAGAATCGCAAGATTCCAAAACTCGATAAGGGAAACTTCACATGGCGTTTGTCACTGCGCTGCGTTTGTCATTGCGCAGCCTACACTAATACGTACGCGCCCTTCAAAAACTTTCCACTACTCTTTATCCTTTTTTAATGTTTTTTTAAAGGCCTTCTACAAGGAATTCTCGCAGGAGCAGCCTGTTTTGTTTTCGGAGTATGGTGCTGTCCCGGAGTCTCATTACTCATCTGAATGTGTATTAACAATGTGAAACTCCAAAAGTTTATTCCAAAAAACTCAAAAGACAGCAAAAGTCTCAAAAGTTTTTAAAATATATCTTATCTGGCTATATTTCGGTGCGTAGCACCTTCTTCAGGCCTGAAATTATTTAGCTTGTTTTATGCAGAATATGAAGCCTACAGAGATGTAACCCGCACGGACTCCCCCATACGAGGCACTTACCGAAATATCCTGGCAAATTAGCCAACCCACCCTAACCACACCCTTAAATAGTGGGATGTGACGCGATCACATTATGACTTGCATAATGTCACGTAGTTCCTCCCTATTGTTTATTTGGGGTGTTAGCCGTTTTATTTCCAAGGCCTCCAATATTTTCCTTTCCATTGCGCTCTCTACCGAGCGGTGTAGTACTTTGACCATTAAAGAGGGGGGTTCCTGGTGAGCGTGCTCCATTATGCGATGCCGGGAGAAACTGCTATTAGGGTAAGAAGGTGGATTTCCCAGCGCCCTCCGGTGTTCGTCGATCCGTTTGTATAGGGGCCTCCCAGTTTCTCCCACATATTTTTGCCCGCATCCTTGACATTCCACCAGATAAACTGTCCCCCTGAGTTGACAGATTTTAGAATCACTGCAGTAACTACAGCCTGCCCTTCCACATTTATCTTCATAAGGCCTGGAAAATGTAAGGAGGCGTTTTAAATTTGGTGGAGGACGAAATATTAGGCGTATAGGAAGTGGTGAGCACTTTACAATATTATTTACTTTTAATGCCGTGCTTTCATTCAGGTAAGGTAATACCAAGGGAATTCCGTCCGCCGTGGAATGCGGTTTCCATGTATGGGTGCGGGTGCTTGTATACCCATTCTCTCTTAGAATTCTATCCACCATCGAGTCTGCTTCTGATGACTGCTGGGTGCATATTTTGTCCTTAGTGATCACCATATTCCGGACAACATTGGCTTTCATGTACAGGGGTGACCACTTCTAGCATGCAGCAACACGTTCTTCGAAGCTGGCTTTCTATACCAGGATAACTCCGTGGTACCATTTCTGATCCGAACCTTGGTGTTCAAGAATGGGACAAATCCTTCATTGTTGGGGTTCTCCACAGTAAACCTTATGTTAGGGTCCTGCGAATTCAAATTGAGAAGTGTCCCGTCCAATTCCGCTGAAGATGAGCCAATTATGAACACGTCGTCGATATATCGTTTATAGAAGATTATGCCAGCTGTCAGTGATCGTCGTTCCACGAAGTCCAGGTACACAATGGCCAGCAGTGGTGCTATTCGTGATCCCATGGCTAAACCTCGATGCTGGACATAAAATCTTCCGTTGAACTGGAATATGTTGCTGTCCAGCGTTGCTCTGAGTAAATCCCTCAGGTCATTTTCGTCTAGGCCAAAGGTGTACGTTTCTCCCTTGTACTGCCTCCAGAGGGTTAGCAAAGCTTCTATAGCATCTTGAGTGTTCACGTTGGTGTAGAGCGAAACGGCATCAAAGCTGGCATAACATGCATCGGCGGGAATATGGCATTGGTTGAGGCATGTAATGAAATCCCTGGTGTTTGTTAAATGTGAGGTGATGTGGCGTAAGAGTGGGGAGAAGAACTTGACCAATAACCAGCTAATTTTATCTGCTGGTCCACCACAACAGGAGATTATGGGGCGAGTTTTGATGTCCCTATCGGTGAGATTATTTGGAGCGATACCAATGATTTTGTGGGTTTTGACCAGCGAGTAGAAGGTGGGTACGCACGGCGCGGATGATATGAATCTTCTCACCACCTCTTGATCTAACTTTCGACCTAAAACTTTTTTGATTGTGTTCTCAAGCTTTTTGGCCGCCTGATTGAACGCCTGAATTGAAGACTCAGTGTAGGTGCCGCGGTCCTCTAAACTACGAGTGGTGACTGCCTTGTCCATATCCTTGGTCATAACGACGAAATCCCCGCTCTTGTCCCCAACACTGTATCTTAACTCTTCCTTCCTTTCCATGAGCTTCTTGAGGCCTCTCCTTTCTTGCTCTGTTAGGTTGGACCCAAATTTTGTTTGCCTCGCCGTAGCGTAGGCACTTTTGAGCTTGATGTGTAAATCGGTGAGCACTGGTTCAAGCGCCCCAATTGGTTTTGGAACAGTACATTTACTTTTTGGGAACGGTGCGGTTGCAAGGACAGTGGACTTTTGATCTAAAACTGTTGGGCCATTGATTTCCCTCAACCTTAATTTACATGCAAATTTATTGAACCCCAGACTTACTGCCACCATCGTTTTATCTGATAGCGGTTCTAATACTGCGAATGATGGCCCGCTTCCATATCACCGTCCACTCGGTCAGTGCCTATGATAGTACAACGTTTCGGCGGCACTGCATCCCATTTTATAAATGACTCTTGCTGTCGAGTGGTTGAACCAGGTAAGTTCTGAAACTTGTTGTTTAGCCGATTGTGCTCAACCCGGCGCAATTGTGTACACACTATCTGATTTTGAATCCTAATGGTTTCCCATACTTCGGTTGGTAGGCGTGTTTGTAGGAAAAAAAAAGATGAGATGATTCCATTTATACATTTGCTTCTTCTGTGCCGTCGGTCCGCAATGCTAGCGTTTAGTAATGAATCTTGTAGCCTCTCAAGATTGCGTCTGACCCCATCGTTGTTGTCATAAGGTATCACACTGAGGACATTTTTCCAGGAACCTGGGAACAACATGTTGATTCTTGCACCTAAGGAGGAATTTTATAGATTCGTCGTAGGATACCGCCGCTTGGTGACAAGCTACATATTTCAGTAAGACAGCAAAGTTGTACCTGCTGATTTGATGTTGACGCTGCAGGTGTTGAACATCGGAGTATGGTGCTGTCCCGGAGTCTCATTACTCATCTGAATGTGTATTAACAATGTGAAACTCCAAAAGTTTATTCCAAAAAACTCAAAAGACAGCAAAAGTCTCAAAAGTTTTTTAAAATATATCTTATCTGGCTATATTTCGGTGCGTAGCACCTTCTTCAGGCCTGAAATTATTTAGCTTGTTTTATGCAGAATATAAGCCTACAGAGATGTAACCCGCACGGACTCCCCCCATACGAGGCACTTACCGAAATATCCTGGCAAATTAGCCAACCCACCCTAACCACACCCTTAAATAGTGGGATGTGACGCGATCACATTATGACTTGCATAATGTCACGTAGTTCCTCCCTATTGTTTATTTGGGGTGTTAGCCGTTTTATTTCCAAGGCCTCCAATATTTTCCTTTCCATTGCGCTCTCTACCGAGCGGTGTAGTACTTTGACCATTAAAGAGGGGGGTTCCTGGTGAGCGTGCTCCATTATGCGATGCCGGGAGAAACTGCTATTAGGGTAAGAAGGTGGATTTCCCAGCGCCCTCCGGTGTTCGTCGATCCGTTTGTATAGGGGCCTCCCAGTTTCTCCCACATATTTTTGCCCGCATCCTTGACATTCTACCAGATAAACTGTCCCCCTGAGTTGACAGATTTTAGAATCCCTGCAGTAACTACAACCTGCCCTTCTTTTATATGGAAGCACGCTCACCAGGAACCCCCCTCTTTAATGGTCAAAGTACTACACCGCTCGGTAGAGAGCGCAATGGAAAGGAAAATATTGGAGGCCTTGGAAATAAAACGGCTAACACCCCAAATAAACAATAGGGAGGAACTACGTGACATTATGCAAGTCATAATGTGATCGCGTCACATCCCACTATTTAAGGGTGTGGTTAGGGTGGGTTGGCTAATTTGCCAGGATATTTCGGTAAGTGCCTCGTATGGGGGGAGTCCGTGCGGGTTACTTCTCTGTAGGCTCATATTCTGCATAAAACAAGCTAAATAATTTCAGGCCTGAAGAAGGTGCTACGCACCGAAATATAGCCAGATAAGATATATTTTAAAAAACTTTTGAGACTTTTGCTGTCTTTTGAGTTTTTTGGAATAAACTTTTGGAGTTTCACATTGTTAATACACATTCAGATGTTTTGTTTTCGTTAGAGGTGCTCCGCTAGGTGGAATAATATGAAAAAGCAAGCAAGGGTTAGTACAATCCTTTCATTCTATAAACCAGTGACATTGTGTGTCGGTTTGTATGTTTGTATGTCATGTTATTAGGTTTGTATGTATGGCGAAACGACCGCTAGGCAAACCGGTAACCGACTGGGAGGATGTAGCAGTCCAATGATTTGATTGTGATAACAGCTCCGCTATATAAGACAACCATTCGGTACACTCCGAGCCATTGCACGAGCTGCTGGCGTGGCAGCTGGACGTGTGCTCGTGCGGGGGCAGGGTGGGGGTACCGGGTCGCCCTGCCTCCCTCTCCTGCACGTGCTCAGCCGGAGCTGAGCACGTGTATGGGGGGAGGCAGAGGGGAGGGTCGCGGGGAGGGGGGTACAGTGAGGGGTGCGTAGCGCGCGTTTCAGTAGAAACGCGCACCAAGGGATGAGGAAACAACCGCTAACAAAACTGCAAGCCAATCTATGTTACCGTAACGAACTAAGAAGTTGTTTTGGTTGTGATAACACTCTCCACTATATAAGAAAACCACTACACTCCGAGCCATTGTACGGGTTGCTCGCGTGGCAGTTGGACGTAAGCGCGTGCAAGGGGCAAGGTGGGGTGGGGGGGGGGAGTGGCGAGTACGGAATGGGGTGAGGTGAGGAAGGTGGGAGTTAGTATCGAGTGACCCCTTCTCCCATCCTCACTCCCTTGCGCGTACTCAGTCGGATCTGAGCCCATGCAGGGGAAGGAGGCATATGGATTGAATCGGGCAAACTGGGGCCAACCACTGTGATATACTCTGTGCTACTGCAGGAGCTGCTCGCTTGGGAGCTGGACGTGAGCACGAGCAAGGCGGTGGTAAGAACAGTGGCGGAGTAGTGTCCCTATGTTGCATGGCGGCTGCATACACGTGCGGGGGTGGGTGCCGGTTAAATAGGGTCAGTGGGATATGATGTGGTGAGGGGATACCAGATGAGAACGGCGATTTCGCGATTAGGAGCACATAGCCCCTGCGGCGGTAAGGCGTCTACGGTTGCGACAAGATGGGGAGAAAATGGATCGACCGCAATCGGAACTGAACCGATTAATGTTGCATTATCAAATTGTGGTAGCGTTTTGATAGTCATAACACCCTCCACAACATAACACAACCATTTAGTGCACTCAGAACCCATTGCACGGGCTATTCGCGTAGCAGCTGAGTGTGACCTGTAGGGTGGCTGAGCGGGGAATAGCTGAGGTTAGTTTGGGGATAGGTGAGGTGAAGGGGTACCATATTGGCGCGACCGACGCTCGCCTGAACAGGAGCACGCAGCGACTGCGGAGACCGAAGAATCCGTGGCTGTCATAAGATGGGGAGGACAGTAATCGATTATCCATGACCAGATTTCAAACTTTCATTATAAAAGTGCCCTGCGACTATATGGCGCGTTCCTACATTTATTTGATTAGAAGACACCGGTTAGTCACCATGAGAGCATCATAAATGCCTAAGACAGTAGTATCGCCCTGCTTATGCCTTACTTTGTTCCTTTCTTTCACGAGTTAAGAAGTGAGGCTCTAAAGCAGTTGCATGAGCCCGGCGAAGCCGGGCTTCCAAGAAGGAGGAGAGCTCGGCGTTAGCCGGGCGATCCGACTGGTAAACCAATAAAAGATGCAAGATAATTGCAAGATGATTTGGTACTCCCTCAAAAGTAGTAGTATGGTTCCACGTAGTGTGAAAGTGACGAAAATGCGAAACAAATGGCCAAAAACTTGTCAAAAATGCTTTGTCCTGCACGGAACTGGACGAGATTTGGGTTTCCCGTTGGCATCGTGCCTACAACCGCTTTGATAGGTACGACTGCACATATATATTCATATATCCATGCAGCAACACTTCATACAAGTTATATTTTTTGAGTGAAGCGACAAGGGTAGCAGCGTCGATTTGTCTGTGTGGTCATTTATGGGCGAGCGGTTGCGATGGGCGTTGGGGTCGGCATGTTCCCTGGTTAAGCGCTATAATGGAAAAAAAGTGCCGCACAGCTCCTGTTGAGCAATATTCTTACGTGCTAGGCGTATCAACCCTGTACGCCTTGCCGACTTCTCGTGCCACTTGCCCTTCAGCGATGATGGTGATACTGTTTTCTTTTCATCACAACCGTTAGCGTTACTTCTATATCAGCATGATACGGATCGCCGAATCGTTGTGGACGTACGGCGGCATGTTATTCACCAGCTCAGAATCATTTCATTCTTAATATGCTCATTGCATTCTCTCGTACATATTATGTAACATTACAATTTGTCGGGGGGGGGGGCGAGCGCAGCGCGGCACGAGCTCGCGTCCGGCTGCCTTGCTCTACCAATGGTGATCGAGCAATGATCGATGTAGGAAGGAATCAGCCACTGGTGGGAAGGCCGCAGGTGGGAACCGCTGATTGCGACCAGGTCGCGGTGATATAGTAATAATTAATTGCGAGATGAGGATGTTTGTAGTGTCCTGGCACTGATCTTGTTCGAATTCACTGTTCTGTAGCTGGTTTTTTGATGATCCACCAAATTCATAATACTAAGCCCAATGAAGCAGGTGATCCTAGACTGGTCAACCATTTCTTTCAGACTTGGACATTTTCGATTTACCCATACCTATCGCGATATTCGTCGTGATTACCTGGATATTTGTGTGCTCAGCAACATTCTGCATATGGGAACGTGACTGGGACTATTTTGTTGCTTTCTACTTCTTCTTCATTTCATTGAGGCTAGTACTTCGAAAATAATGCCAGTTCTATTGACAGTGCGAAGTCAATATCAACATATTCAGCACAATTGGACTTGGTGATATCACACCAACACAGCCGAAATACCTGCTTATGTTATTCATCTACATAATCATTGGATTATCACTCGTTTCTATGTGTATTAATCTGATCCAGGTACGATAATTTTACGGTACGCCATTTCAGATTGACATTTGATAACGCCGAAGCTATTAAGGCAAAATTAGAGCGAACTTACGAAGCAGGCCGGATGCAGGAGTTGGAATTGGAGGCTGTCGGGTTGCTCGTCGAAACGAAACGACCCAAACGGCGAGGAAGCAGCTTGGGTAAGTGCACCGAGCGCATTTCTAATTGTGTCAACTTTCCATCACTTTTGCATTTCACTTGTAGTGCAGTACCCTCTAATAAGCGCCTAGGCTTTTCTCATTGGCCAGTCTCTTTTGAAATACCCCAAGCATTCTGCTTCTATTCAGAAGAGTAGCGGCATTTTGAATGGTAAATGGAATATGCGAATCGCGAGAGCAGCCGATGAGCTAGTCAGTATTTTTTCTCAAGGTGTAGCGAAGGCTTAAAGTGTAAATGGTCCGATCCGAAGCAACTGGCAGCCGATCTAAGCTGCGCCACGTGCCACTACACCCATTCTCTCCCATCATTGATGCAATACTTGAAAAAAGCGAATAGCTCAGAATTAAGGAATTTCCGGATTCCGCTCAGAACGACGCCAATTAGCGATGTGAGAAACGCGCAATGGCGCTCTTGGGGCTGCATTCATACTTCGCAGCAGCTGCCAATAGCGTCCACCAGCGCTACGAGCGTCCGGCAGCGTCAGCGACTGGAAAAGTACAGATATCGGTCTAGCGTCTGCCAGAGTGTGACAGCGTCTACCAGCGTCTGCCCGCGTCCACCAACGACCAGCAGCTACAGGAAATATAGGTATCGATCTAGCATCTGTCAGGGACAAGCAGCGTCCGAGAATGGACAGTATGAAGCGGGAAGAGGGTAGCAGACTGTTGGTAGAGAGTATGGAGCGATAGAAGGGTAGTAGAGAGCTGGTAGAGAGCATTTGGCGATAAGAGGGTACCAGGTGTCTGCTTCCCCTTATCGCCCCCTCTCTCCTATCCTGGATGCCGGACGCTCGGAACGCTGGTAGGCGCGATTGGTCGCGGGTGGACCGCTGTGGCAAAGTATGAAGGCAACCTCAGGATGTTTCGGTCACGCAGAAATAGTTTTGTAGACTTACATTTGCTCTATTGGTAGACAGACCAGTCCCTCGCTTTCCCTTACGTGAAACTCGAGAAAATAAAGCTTGTTCTGTAATAGCTTCGTTTGTTGACTGTTTATTGACGTTTATTCACTCAATAATTGGTTCTAGAGGTGACCGCGGTACATTGGTGCCCACTTCGTCTGAAAGGATAAGAACACTGATTTTTTAAAATTGGCTGGTCCCGCAAGTTATTTCATAGGCTTCATAGCATTGAGTGAGCCACCAAGATCCTGAATGGCGGTGGAAACAGGGCACATCATTGGTTGGGGATTTTGGTCGAGCCCGTACGACCCCCCCCCCTTTTTGGGGGTTCGGTACGACCCCCCCCCCTCTTTTTACGGCTTGGTTTTTTTCTCCACAGAAATATGTACACTACGAGGGTTTTTGTAACACAAGCTGATATCACATGACATACAGACAAAACAGGCAGCGCTTTTCCAAGTCAACATACCATGGAACGTATTACCATTGATAGCTTCAAAAGTCAGTGGAGATTTCTTGCTTTCGGAGACGCCTAGCGCATAGCTAACCTGGACTAGAGACTGCAGCGCTGCAAATGCTGAGATGAAATGCTTTGGATTCAGAGCTTGCTGAACAAATATTGCCAGAAGGGCAATCCTGAGAAAACTTCAAAGATGGAAAACTCCAAGTGCTCAAACACCTTGTTCGAGAGCTCCAATGAACCAAACACCAGCCCATAAACTGTCTTTCATGGGGTACGAAGGAAAAAGTGCTTGGAGTTAATCAACTCTTATGGTTGTCACGCACCTGACCACTGCTAATTCTTCTGACTAATTACTGATCTCTTTTGGAGCACGGTCAGCCTAAATGATTTATGCGAAAGCAGATTTCACTAAAACTTAGAAGTCACACAAGAGAAGATTGAGACTCGTATTGGGGACCTTTATAGGATAAGGGGTAGGGAGCGAATCATTCACAAGGACCGATCAGAAGCTATACTAAAACCTGAAGCTGCACCAGCTGCACCTTCTTATACTCGAAATCCCTGAGATCGGGTAGGTGTGGCTGCATCCTTGAACTTAACCTGAAGGAGTCTACGCCTCTGGTAAGATATTTTCATCCTGACAAAATTGTTTTCGTGTCTTGTCCAACACAGAAACAAGATGACAGTTGTCATAGACTGGAATATTACACGAGTAACCAGTTCCGTGCCATGTTCAAATGCCACGCCTACCCTGGCTCAGGGATAAGGAGTGTAAGTGAGCAAAACTTCTGGAAACGACTTTTGACAGCAGCTTGCTAGATTCCTACTTTCAAAGTAACAAACAAAATGGAATGCAACTGAAAAGTAGCAAATTTGATTTCCGATCAGCAAGCATGCCATTCCACCTATCGGTTAACTGGTACCATGAGTATTCACGAAGGGAGATTACTTCCTGGTCATTTTGGTTAGCGGGAGGGAAACTTGGACAGAGTGTACTGGAAAGTAGGCAATGGGCGGAGTAACGCAAGTATATTGTGGCTCAACAACATTATTCACGCAGACAATTACTTGCAAAGACAAGATTCAGTTTTCAGCGTCTGAGAATGGATGAATGAAACGGCCGACTAAGTTGACGCAATGAAAGGTTTTCAGGAAAAGTTCCAAGTGAAGAGAGCATGATAGAGAGACCTGAAAGGGAATTCACTTTCACGCGGAACTTGCAGAAGAAGGAAATACGTCTATCGATTCCAAAAACCGCGGAATTGGGAGAAATGCAGAAATGCGGAATCTGCAGATTCTGCATTTCTCCCAATTCCGCACGACGGCAGGAACCAATCGATCGATCCTAAACCTAATAACCTAAACCTAATATGTTAAAGCAGCAGACTCATATCACACAAGAAAAAGCGGAAAATAAATAATAAAAGAATATAACAAAATAAACACGAACGATAGCAAGCCAGCCGAAATCAGCTGATTAAAGGCCGAGGGATCGGGGGAGGGATTCTGGGCAGGACCAGCGGTGCAAGGTGGTTGCAAGGTGGTTTGATTGGAGCGCGAGTTTCAGGAAAGTAGGGTGTCTTTGAAGGGCCATAACTTCCTCAAAAGCGGACCTGTGGGAAAGAGGAGACCGCAGTCGTGTAGAGGAAGGTTTGCACTTCCTAAAAGTACTGAAACGTTTATGAAGGTCGCCAAAATCACAGAGAAATCAGCGTTGGGGAATTATGGGAGAGCACACTTTTTGGGTAGTTTGCAGTGCAAACGGAACAGGTTTGAATCAGATATTTTCCTTGAAACTCAACATTTTACAAATCTTCGAATTCTAGAGGATTTCCTCTTTCCAAAAACTACTTAAACGTTTCTGAAGTTTCCGGAACTCATGAGATAATTGCGTTGGGGATTCTTTGGGGAACACTCCGAACTGTTCGAAAGTCCGTTTTCTGTGTACGGTTTCAAGCGAGCGTGTTCGAATAGCCAGAAATACATGTAGAACGTATCCTGTGGTGGAGCAGGAGCAGGATATGGTTCGTTTAGCGCCGATCACGCTGACTTTGGATGCGCCGCGCACTGAGGTCCGCGCAGAAGTGATGGGATGGTGCAACTTGTGCGTAATGTCTGTCCACGCGAGCAAATGTGTCTATAGGATTCAGGGAGGTCCATGGCGAACCTGTGCACTTGTTTACAGTGTTTTCCGTTGCGTATGATGGAGCGTGTCCCTGTCGACGCCGCCAGATTCGTGCTCCGCCAATTGCTGATTCCGATAAAGGAGACCAACTGCTGGAAAACGTCTGATACGAACGATATGGTAGTCCTGTCGTTTGTCGAAAAAAACAGGTTGGCTCAGCGCCAAGCGCGGACACGCCCCATCATCCGCAGCGAACCAGAGTATGAGTTGTACTGTTTAGTCACTTACGAGATGATGTCGACTTTTTATATTTCCAGTTATTTCAGATTAGTTTGATGAATGAAAGTTTTGTACTATTTTTTTACATATCCGAGTTCTCTACAAAGCAAGCTTCGCTGTACAGTACTCAGCACACTGACGCTCGTTACTGGCTACCGCACTCATTACGACCCCCCCCCTCTGCTAGCGGCCTCCCCCCTGTTGGGGATTCTCCCACTCAACGATGTGCGGGTGGAAAATGTGCCGCATGCAAAAATGGGTCCATGAGGACGAACAGTTTATTTTTTTGCCCTTCAATTTATCGTAATAGTATGAAATGCAGCAGGTTCACGAAGTAAAAATCGCTACCACAATCCTACAGTACCTTGACGTTCAGGTGTTTTCCGTACGCCGTCTTCTGGGATGTCTATGAACAAGGAAGCTGTACAGGCCGCGTTGGCTAATCGGCTACGAACGAACAAGACGTGTCAGACGATACTTTCGTTCCCATCACCCAGCAGCTCTAACTCTCACATCTTGTCGCAGTGTGTCCAATTCCAAGTACGTTCCAATTCTCGAGCATTGTTGATAACCCAGTATTTCAAAGCATTTCGTGATCACAAAAACTCCTTTCTATAACAATGGTCTGGCCCAAAAGGAAAGAAAATCAGACTGTGCATCATTAATATAAACCGTTCACCATGATTACTGCAGATAACTGACTAGGAAGAAGCACCTAAAACGCGATTTCTGTTGGGTTTTCACATTCTTCAATAGGCAGTGTGTTGTAGCCCCAACCAACTAAATTTTGTTGATACATCTAGTGCCTTGCTCGTGATGACGCGGGACACTAAACTGCTAGAAGACCTATAGGAGACACTGACCTTCCCCTCAGGTGGAGCAGTGTAATGGCCAGTAATGGCAATTATGCTGCTAATTAATTTCAACTGAAGGATGAGTGAGAGCTTACAAAAAAACCCACAAAAGTGACAAGACTTTCTTACCAATCTGATAATTTGAACGGTGCGAGATCCTAGCGGTTATCTTCTGATCGTAGTCCCCAGAGGTTCCTTTTGACTTTCGCAACTGCAGGTTAAGATTTATCCCTCGAACTTTATCAATTGACGACGTCATGCATATGGTTGACACTGAAGATGGCGACATTCTGGTGCTGACCGATTTAGTTCGCGAAGAGTCCGGACTCAGTCAAAACTCTCAGGTCACCACATCGTCAAGCGACGAGAGCGCTACCCAGGCGAGTACACTTTTACCACTTCACTTTTCCCTTTGTAAAGGCCGACATGCCGAATGCGTGCGTTTGAATCTTACTTTTCTGTTGAACAAAAGTCTATGATCGTAATAGATAAAGGGGAGAGATATGATCCTACGACAACAGTCCATTTTACGGCGACATCGATTTACGGCGAGAGGAGATGCTGTACTCATGGACTCAGCGTGGCCGCCCACTGGTGCGCGCCGCGTTGGTGACAGTTGCCGATTCAGAGAGAAAAGTAGACGCTGTGCAGGAGAGCGCAGTCGGCACAAGAGAATGGTAGCACGGGTATGGAGCGTTACATCCCGTCTATCTCCAGTCGCGGTTCAGTGCCCAAGTTGACCTTGAGACATGGAGTTATTACTGCCATGTTAAGTGGGTTTTTTCTAGCGTGGCTGCTGCGCACCCAATCCCACTTGCAACATCCATCTCGGCTGGCGTGCCGCGTGGCGAGGTAAGTCGTATACCCCTGTCAGAATGCGTTCATACTTCGCTTTAGAGTCCAAAAAAAGTGGGAGAGCATGGGGAAGAGAGGCAGACAGCTACCCTCGCACTCTCCCCTCCTGCACCTGGGCGGTGGTGGATGGTGGTGAAGACGCTTGCTGGTCTGGTGCCTAGATCGATACCTATAATTTTCCTTAGTCTCGAGCGACTGCTGGCCGCCCAGTGACGGACACTAGTGAACGCTGGTGGACGCTGCTGTATACTGCTAGTCGACAGGTCAATATTTATACTTTTCCTTCGCTGACGCTGACCTACGCCGAAACGCTGCTATCAGCTGGTGGTCGCCACCGCAAAGTATAAGCGCAGCCTCGTAGGCCTCTGATGGTGAGTCTTTTTTGTCTAAGCCGGCAACTATTCGCAATGCACAGTCGTCGCCTCGGTCACCACTATGTCCGTGAACCCTCCCTCTCCCACGATGAGATGTGGAGTGTGTGTGGCGTGTTGTGTGTGTGTGTGTGTGTGTGTGTGTGTGTGTGTGTGTGTGTGTGTGTGTGTGTGTGTGGTGGGGTGTGTGTGTGTGTGTGTGTGTGTGTGTGTGTGTCCGTGTTGTGTGTGTTGGTAGTGATTCTTGACGCATCTCATGTGCTTATGAAACACCCAAAGGTCCTTTATCAGAATACTCACTTGGAAGGGGGTCATGAAGAAGGCTGAATTGTGTTGAGAATCGAGGTCGAACCTCAATCATTTGTCATTTGTAGCTGCTTCTAAATAGCAATAGCATGATTCAAAAGGGAGGACCTTCTTGAATGGCTCACTTTGGCTCAACGATTAAGTTATTAAGTGTGTACCTAGACTCCCGAAGATCGAAATCGGGGACTGAGGGA